>JAODAL010007544.1:0-124399 GCA_025379985.1 Phyllomedusa bahiana | reverse complement strand
AGGCATTCGAGGGGGCGACGTTTTTGTCAGTCGCCGGACAGGGGATGAATAACAATCCACTGCTTCATGTCCGGAACAGATGCTGAAAAATTTTCGGGGCAGGGACGGAAACTGCGACTACATCTCGCGGCCACTGAGCCCCGGGGGGGCTGAAATGGAGGGGGAGGGGCAGGGGCAGAAGCATTGTCTGGGAAATGAGGGGATTTTCCCCCGGTGACAAGAGAGGAGACAGAGCAGCTGGAGGATGATGAGATTAAAATGGGGCAATGCCCCCCAAAGCACCGGGGCAGTAAAACAGTGGAAATGGAGCGGGGAGCCCCTCGAGTCACTTTGCAGATGGCCTGCAGCATTTTATTTCCCTGCTAGTGAAGCCGAATAGCACACCGCAAGGATGACTTCTGGCTCCCACCCTATTGGCCCCTCGCTCCCGGAAAAAAGGGAGCCTTTTTCCCACTTTTGAGAGGGAAGAAAAACTCAAATACATAGGGAAACCTCTGAACATTGGCCCGCTCCCCATGTGGGGCATCGTCCCTCCTCTGACAGTCTGCCGGGGGGTTCCTCACCTCATTTACACTGCCGCGGCTCGGGGGAAAGGGTGGGGGGTGGAGCATACCACTCCATCAGTAAACCTAAGTCTGGATCACTGATAGCAGCTTTTCACCCGCCAGTAGGAGGGGCAGTCACCAGCAGTACACAGGCCCCGGAGCAACCCGAACCCAAAAAGGGACAGCCATTTGGGACGCACTCTGCCACCCCAGTCAGAAACCCTACTACGGGGAGCCAAACTGGGTGGTGGCCGCAAATTCCGACTTTTTCTGGGAAAAGGGCCGCCCGGCCAGTGGGCATCAAGCCCGGGGGTTTTATTTCGGGGGGACCCATCGTTACCCCAAGAAAACCCGCTTTCCACGGGGAAAAAAACGACTGACCTTTTTTTAAGTGAATCCGGCGGGATCGGCCAGGTTCCCCACACCCAAACCTTTGTGTCAGCTAAACAGCCAAGACGCCTCACCCAACGTGAAAATGATCTGGTTCAAACTACCCCTCCCACTATTCTGAGCCGCCCCCCCCATCCACACATCGCGCCAGTTTTTTCCCCTCTCCTACCACCACTTTACCAGGACTGGTATTTCCACCCACCTCCCCCACTCGTCTTTGTACCACCTGCACACCAGCAAAACACATGCTGCGGGGCCCTCTGCACAAGTGACCCGAGGGCCCCCCGCCCCCACTCCCCCCTGTATACGCCACGGGGCTTGCGGGTCATCTCCTCATCCCATCTGCCTCCTCCCCTGCTCCCCCTCCTCTCTTGGCACCTGGGTAGAAAACCACTCATTTCACCAGAAATGCTTTGCCCAATGTCCCCCCTCCTCCCCTCCATTTCAGTCCCCCCCGGACTCATGTGCCCGCGAGATGTGGGCGCCACTCTCCTGTCCCCTGCCCAGACAGATTTTTCAGCATCTGTTCCAGGACATGAAGCAGTGGAATGACGTTATTCACCCGTATCCTGGCGACTGACAAATAACGTGGCCTCCTCGAATGGCCTCAACAAACGGCAGGTGTCACGCATGAGCTGCCACTGGCTGACATAAAAGTTACACGGGGAGTACTCCTGTCTGCCTGATCATCAAAAAATCGTTAATGGCCCTTTTCTCTGTTTCATAAAAGTCGGTCCAACGGGTGGAAACATCGCATATCAGAGTGTTTTTGGGGGGGGCCGTTCTGCCGCTGCAACTCGAGAGGGTGTTCCTGGCTTGTAGGAATGGATGAAGTGCTTTGCACATTTTTCCTGGCCATTTTCAGAATGTTCTGAAGATCGTGGAAGACTTTTGGAACCTTTTCACAACCGATTGAACACGTTCGACATGCAGGGGGCATGGACCCCTCCCTCCTGGGGGCAGCGCGGACACCATGTTACTCCCTCATTGTCCATCACCAAAGGTTCCGATTTGCAGTTGGCGGGAGAAAGCCACCACATTGATTTCTTTTCCCGCATGACCAGAGCAGTTCCTCCCCTGTGTGACTTCGTTCGCCGAGGGAATCCAGGTTTTAGACTGCGTGACACGCAGTGCCCTACACAATTGGTTGATGGAGCAGGACTTGTGGAGGCTGAGATGATGTTGGTGGTGGAGGAGGAGGCAGACATTGGCGCAGGAGCCGCAGTTTGACAACATGGAGGAGAAAGCGGCGTCTCTTGTCCAAGTTGTTGGTGTGCCTGGGCTGGAAGCACATTCACCCATTGGGCCATAAAGGACATGTACTGGCCCTGACCGTAGTTACAGCTCCACGCGTCCGCGCTGCCGTGCACCTTGGAACAAAACGATAAGCTCAAGGACTGGCCCACCTTCTGTTATACATATTTATGAAGTGCTGGTACTGCCTTTTTGGAAAAGAAATTACGGCTTGGAACTCTCCTTCTCGGCTCGGCACAAGCCATTAGTTCTCTGAACGGTGCATAGTCCACCATTTGGAAAGGGAGGGACTGCAGTACCAACAACTTGGACGAGAAACACGGGCAGCTTCTGCACCTTAGGATGGTTGGATGCATACTGTTGTCTCTTTGCAATCGCCTCGCTGAACGACTGCTGGCGCCATGAGTAGCGAGGAGCAGGAGATGCTGGCATCTGGAGCGGGAGATGACGGCAACGAGAAACAGCTCCCTTCTGCAGAGGTGCTGGAGCCTCGACTGGCTGCAATGGCATGCGTGCCACTGGGCTCTGCTGCTGCTGCGGCGGCAGGATGGACCACCACATCTGAGCCACGTTTCTCCCAGGCCACCGGATGGTGACGCTGCATGTGTTGACGCAGGGCCGTGGTGCCAACGTTAGCTCCCTGGCCACGCTTCACTTTCTGCCCACAGATTCTACATATACCCATATTCGGCTCCTCCGGTGTCTTAGCAAAGAACTGCCACACCGCCGAGTATCTGATTTTACCGCCAACGCTTCGCACTGAGTGACTACTGCCGCCGCTGCCTCGCTGAGCCCCTGTGCCGCTACTTTCTTGGACCTGCAAAGCGGATTTTCTACCCTGTGGCCGCTTGGCTCCCGACCTCACACTGCTGCTACCCTGCTGACTCATGGCCACACAACCCACTTGCTGGCTGCGCCGCTGCCTGACGCGCAAGCTGACGCCCTCTTCTCCTGACGATGATGAAGCCCTTGCTTCACCCGGCTCCCAAGTGCGGTCGGCTACATCATCATCGATTTGTGTTTCATCGTCACTGCTGTCCTCATCACCAGTCTTGGTATGCAGAGGCTGACCCCTCACAACATGACCTCCCATGCCACTCTCCACATCTCTGTCTGACATACTGTTTGTTCTAAAATGTACAGACACTGTTTGATGAAGATACCTGTATATGATAAATACACACCCTGTATTTGACTCCAAATGAACCCACTAAGAAGCTTGGGTAACCCTTGGATATAAATTGCGCTCCACAAATGGGCAGGAAAAATTGACTTGTATGTGCCGTTTAAAAACGCTGTGTATTTTACTGAATATAAAAGCACAAACAGGCTTAATTAACCTTTGGTTGTAAATTATACTACAGGCAAGATTTCTTTTTTGACGGTGAAAAAGAACGTTTCTTTTAGTGACCACAACAGCAGAACAACGCTTAATTAACCCCTGGATCTAAATTGTGCAAAAGAAATGAGCAACTAAAAATTAAGTGGTATTTGGATTGTAAAAATGCTGTTTCTTTAAATAAATAAAAACGGGCAGTCTTAGATAACCCCCTTGGATATTCAATGTGTGTGAGCGATAGCTTTAAAAATGTATAAAACTGCTTGGAGCACAGGATTTTCAGTTTCCAATCCCCCAAAACAGAAATAAAACGTTAAGAGAACAGTTTCTGAGAAAAAGTGTGAACCCCCCAAAATTGCGTATAAAAATTAGTTTTTTTAGTTCAGCTATCATAAGCGCCTCGGCAGCCCTTCCCTAAAAAGTACGTGAGGAGGTGAGCCCCAGCGTCCCCCCGGACTTATTTTGGCGGTGATGTCACAAAATCCACCGGTCTTGATTGGCTTCTCTTGCCTGTCATGCGGCTTTCCCCTTCTTCCCCCCAGATTCTTTGCCCCATGTAACGAGTGCTCGCAGCCATTTTATCAATCAAAAGCACGCTTCGTTCCCGTGAATCACCCCCAAACTTCGACTTCGTTAGAATCGATTCGCCCATCTCTAATGATATTGGTGAAGTTGATTTAATGCAGAGTACTATAATGTGAGTGTTGATTTAGATAGTTTATTTCCCCCTACCGACATATTTAAAAATGCCGTTATCAACATATCTTCCTTCCTTTTCAGAAGGAAAAAAGCGGTGACAAATGTTGCCCCATTTTTGGGACCCTTTATTTTTCCCAATAATCTTTAGCAGCTGGAGTTGCTGCGATGAAAGTGGACCTTTTCTATAACTGACAAATCCTCAGGAAGCATTTAATTAATCGCTTACTTTAAAGTAGTATTTTTTAAAAAGAGGTTATGACAGACGATCTCCCAAAGGTACAGAAGCTTTCATTGCTAATATTGGACATGTGCCCAATGTCTGCAGTGAATACAACTGGCACATTAGTTAAACTCATATGTCACTGCTACAGAATTCATTCACAGTTTATTTAATACTATAGCCCCCAGATGTACCAGGAGATGAAGAAAACACTCAGTCAGTAAAAAGAAATCCATTCTTCCCACCATCCACAAATATGTAGCATGTGGAAGAAATCTAGACCAAAACAACTCTGTGGGGAAGTGTTTTACCAACTGCTATAGCAGCCTCCATTGCAATAACAGAACAAAACACAGGCCAGTATGATGGCCATAGACCATTGGCACATTCCTGGCTTCAGTCAGAAGCATACTGCTGCTAACCACATAGAAATGACCTACCTCACTGTCCAGGACTAGTGATAGAGATATTGAGGCAGACATAGGAAAAATGGAGCATTTGCCCACAACAACTAAACAGGTTTTACTAGGCCTTCTGGAAAATATATTCAGTGACCCTACTGATTTGCCATCACCAACCAATCCACTTTTCTTTTGCAGCAGTTTAGATACCTCCCACAAAGTTTGTGCCCCATGAATTACCATCCACATGCCAAATTTCTGTAGTTTTCATGAGGTTTCACTAAGCTACTGAAGGGATTGGAAGAGGTAGATTAACAAATCAGTGTAATTTGTAATAGATTGTCCTTTCTACTAATAATTTTGCATGATTCCAAAGCAGGATATTGTAGTAGTTTGTATGGGATGTGATAAAGACATATTCATGCTTTTTTTTTTAGATCCAGGGGTAAGAAAGAGTTTGACAGCATTGATAAATCTGCCCCATTATTTTAATCTCCTTAATAGTGTAAAGTTAGACTAGACAGTCTTACAATGCGCCACATTTATTCTAGTGTTGATAAATATGGCCCGTGTTATAACAGTGTAGTCTAACGTGACACCATTTTTAAATTGGCTTACTTTGTCACTATCTAAGGCAAAATGTTGGCACTTTTGTGGTGTTGCAAAAGGTATTCTGGTGCCCTGGGCAAATAAGGCTCCCCCAATGGGAAATTCAGCCCACATACACTAAATACCTCTTTACGCCCCTTTTTCTGCCCTAGGCGGTATCGTATCCATCTCCCTTGCCCCAATGTTCTTAAAGTGCAGGTATCCTGAGGTGCCAAAGGCTTGGAATTTAGATCTGAAAGAGAAGCATCCAAAGGCATCCTGAGACAGTAGATTAGAAAAAGCGTAGAGCCTGTAATTATGATACATGACATTTAGTTATGTTCCTGGTAGGGGTTTGAAAGGGTTGAGTGATCTAATAACTGCAACACTGTGACTTTTTGCTAGCTAAGTTTGTGTATATCAAATGCTTTTCATATTTGTTTGCAAATAACAAAGGAATGGCTCTACAAAAGTGGTGCTTTTATATTACAGAGGTTCTATAGTTAGAGGTGTTTTCACCATGCTGTTTCAGAGTCTGCACTTCACAGCCAGCTTCAGACTCACACTTACTGGTCAGGCTGTGAGTGGTTCTACAGCAGTGATTATCATATAAGCTCTGCTATTCCTAGCTAGAGGGACATTGATAATAGAAAGGTTTAAACCGTTAAGCAGTAGGCTAAAGAGCTGTAAAGGGTTACAGTTTGTCAGCAACATAGATAAACAAGCTCCTGTGCGACTGATGAGACACAGCAGGGAGTGATAGCTGAAAGGCAAAGGCATATGAATAATGTGGTGCATAAAGTAGGTTTAATATTATAGTATAGTTTAATATAACCTACAAAAAAAGGAAAGTTTCAAAATCTAATTAGGATATGGCGTGGATCCTAAACATATTTTTTTGCTTTTGGTAAATAACTCCTATTTTAAAGTTAAATGAATATTTTTTAATCTTTTAGCAAATGCGACCTACTTTAGACCACTTATAACTTGATTTGTAACCTAAAGCTGCTGTAAAAATGTCTTGCCTTTGTGGCTCACAAACCTATTGTTATTGAATATAAAAAGAAATTATCAGCTCTGAACAGAAACACATTTAATCATCCGTTCTACACATTCACTTTAAGGCTGAGTTCACCTGGGGCGTCTGGCATTTTGCTGCTGTCTTTTTTTACTTGTATTTCCTTTTTACATAAAAAAAAAAATGCAGAACCAAAATGTTACATGTGAGTGAGGAGAATTTTATGCGTTTCAAATTACGGTTTTCATGTTGGAGGTGTTCTCCAGATGTTAAAGTGGAACAGATTGTTTTATTTGAGCAGTGGACAAGTTTCTCAAGCAGTACTTCTCCTTAGTGTTTGACCCTAGTTCATGTTGACTTATGGCGATGAAAATGTCAGTGCTGAATGATTGTGAAATCCATGTTCAGTCAACACGGATTTTGGATGTGGATTGGATGCTGAATCGGTGTCCGAATCGTCATCCAAATCAATTTTAAGAGCATACCGTATCTAGACGGTTGCTGTTATGCTGTACCATCAGGGCTGTGGTTAGGCTAAATTGCACTCAGGGCGAGATGAAGAAATTTCTCTCTCCCCCCACCCTTTAACATGTTGAGTCATGATGCGACACAGTGCATCACCATCATCCAGAGCCAGAATATACAAAAAGCTTTAAACACAGGGTTAAACGCATAAAACTACTAAATAATAGTCATACAGTGACCAAATAACACTGCTACACAAAACTAGAATCCCAAGGCTAATATTACCAATGTCCTACTAAGACCACATATCACCACCACATAGTAACTGACACACCATGACCAAATACCACCACCACATAGTGAATAATACACCATACCTTTACTGAATATAAACCACTATACTACCAATATTACCAGCATACAGTGACCATACAGTGGTGGTAACCAGTTGTACACAGACTTTGCAGACATATAAGTGATTACAGTAAAGTTATATCCAGGGACTTACAGGAGACGTCTCTGAAGAGTTTTTCTCTTCTTTGATGATTTGTCCTCTTTCCCTTCTTCTCCATCTGTCCCAGACCACCATGACATCTTATCCTGGCCACGACTATTCACTGTTGAATTTACAAAACAAACATCTTAGACTCCTCACTTTTCCAGCACTTCCCTACCAATTCCTTTTGATGTGCAAACTCCCCATCTATAGCGCCTCTAATGGTAATAATGACTCCTTAGTGCCTCTACCGGTAAAAGTGCCCCCAAATGACTATGGGGCTCCCATTTGTGCACCAAGTTTTAGTCTTGTTTTGTTCTCCCATATAAGACGTAGTAAAATCTCCCCAAAAAGTATGTAGGCACACCCCCGTACTAGGTAGGCAGATAAAGAAACTCCATTTTAGATAGGTAGCCCTCAATTAGGTAGTTGTATAGCACCCCATTAGGTAGGTAGACTTACAGATCCCCCACTGAGTAGGTATCCCCTAGTAAGCAGATAGGTGTATATATATATTATATATATATATATATATTATATATATATCTATATATATATACAACCACTATTTATATATACACCTAAGTTGCCGCTCAGCTCGGGAACGTCATCTTGTCCCGTCCTGGGGATGCTCGCTTGGCGTTTGGACCGTTGTCCTGGGTAGAACGGTATTTGGTACACTCCATAAAGGGCCCACTCTGACACGTCCTTCTGTTTATCTGGCTTTAGCCAGCTTTATTTCACCCAGCAGCGGGTACAGGTACAGCATTCATATAAACCAAACCATAAACATAACATCTCGGCTGTCTAGTCACTAACTTACATAGAGGTCCTCTCTATCTGTGGTCTGTCCCTATTGTCCAGCACCACAACCATAACAGTTTGCTTACTGTACCGTATTAGATACCTTCAGCCTCTGGGGGCCAGAGCTCTCTCCTCAGCTCTGCTGCTCCACACTGCCATGCAGCAACCATGCCCCCCGATCACCTGGAGTACTAGGTTTTTATAGGCCTCCAGAGATGGGTCCAATATCTGGGCTGGAACCCAGGGACCTGGAATGCGGGGACAGCCACCCACCCGACACTATAGCTGTTCTGGAAAAGCCACCCCATACCTAGCTGCCTTGCAGCTATTCGAGCCGCTACCGTAAGTCTCAGTAATATAACACTGACAAAATAGGTGGCTTTTCCACACCGAGCCCAGTTCCTCGGTGGCGCATCTACAGAAGCTCTCCGGCCATAGACCTTCTAGTGGCAGGATCATGCGACTACCAGCGGTCACTTTGTCACATATCCCTCCCCTGTGATAAAGGCCGTAGGGCTTTCTCACATTGCCCAGGCTCCCTCCGAGGCAAAGCTCCTGTTTTGGGGCAACGTCTTCCCTACATCCTCAGGGGCAGAGACAACATTGGTCACATACATAACTGTAGGCTTATCCCATGCATTCACCCTATAACGGTCAACAGACTGGTCATAGCCACTTTTTACAGGTGGCACAACCCATGCACGCTTTGCACCAAGGATGTCATCAACCACAGCCCGCATGCCGACAATCACTGGGTTACTATTGACAACTCTACTACCAGTGCTATCAGACTTTGTAGGCTGCTTACACACACCAATTACTTTGGCATTGTGCCCCCTTTGCAGTGTTTTCACTATCTTGGGTCTCACATAAGCAAGAGGCCCCTGGTTTGTCTCAGTAACCATACTAGTGTTATCAGAAGCTGTAAGAACAGCACACTTCTCAGGGTCTCTATCCACCATGGCCCTTAGGGGTGCACCTGAGCCAAAACCTGCTACCTCTTGGTCTGCAGGATTATAATGAGACCCAAACTTCTCTTCATCACCAGGCCTCTGGCCCTCACTGACCATCTCCTGTCTCTTCGAGTCAGATACAGCTTCAAATTTCACTGGACCCTGAAGCTCCGCCTCTGGGCTACTTGCTGTCACTTGGTTCCTATGAGAGGAAATCTGGTCTTCTTCACTGACCACCTCAGTGATGATACCCTCCACTGCAGTATGACAGACTGTGAGAGACGGTACCTCTATGCCACTCTTCACCTGTAGGTCAATAATAACATTATTAATGAAGATAGTCGCAACATCAAGGGAAGCTCTGCAGATTACCTGAGCCTCCTTACCAGGTGAGTTTCTAATATCTGAGGACTCGCTTGTCCCTCCATACCCCTGACTTACAGCCATGGGAGGAACACCTTCATGACCTGTTTCCGCTTTTTCATGCAATATCCTTGCCTGACTACAGGGGTCAGTGGCACTCACCTGAGCTTCACAGCCTGCCATAGGTACTTGACTTGTGGTGACCACGTGGGGAGGATTATATTGCAGTACAGAGACCACAAACCATGTCTGCTCTGTAGTCAGGACCTCACCGATATCAGAGGACACATTCCCCTGGGCACCGTTTTCACCGGCTCCGTCTAGCAGCAGACCTTTGGCAGCAATGTGTGGAGAGGTTTCCTTCCCATCCCCCAAAACCCTCTCTAAGGGAGAACTCTCGGTTTCTATCTGGGTCACTCCTATATCTTGCTCATTATCACGGTCATACCATGCACTGGAGTCACTAGCAGCCCGGCTAATCTCCTTATGGTTCTCCAACAAAACAACCAACCTGGCTGTGTTCACATTAGGCAACTCAGTCACCTTCTCACCGCCAGTAGGGGCAGCAGACATCTGGCTGAACAAGGCACCCACATATAAGTCATCACACCCCACCGGACACCATCTGTGATATTTTCCTCCATACCTTCCAGGAAAAATATATAATTTGCTTTAGACCCCGGCTCCTCTTTACCATCTGGGGATTTAAACACGTCCCCCTCCCCCTCACTAGGGTTTAAGCATACAGGCACCTCAGTGGTGTCTAGCAGTTCCCTCATTCCATCTCTGCTGTGTTTGTGACTACTGCAATGAAAGCTACTGGAAAAATAGCAGACACTGGAACATGTGAACACCGGGGGACTACAGGTCACAGCATGGCCCTTCTCTTCACCCTTTATGGTGTCGCCATCTGGATCTCCATCACAGATACATTGCTCAGGGCTACAGACAGAATCTGCCTCAGCACGCGTTATCTTTACAAACGTATCTTCATATTTCTCTGAGGCCTCATTCATACAGGCATACACCGCACTGGGGTCTGGACACACCCTCTTTAAGCTAGTCTCCTCACCCTCTGCAGCACAGCCATCAATCCCAGGATTTGAGCTCTCTCTTTCCGGCAATACACAGGCCACGTTTCCACTGGGACTGAATGGGTGGTTACCAAGCCCTGGGCACGCATTACCTGCAACTTGCATGCTACCATCAGGTACACACAGTGCGCTGGGGTCACTGGCAGACACACTCACCAGCTGGACTCCAGACACTTCACACACCGCTTCAGGGCACGCACACTCATACGTTTTTACAGCAGGAGGTGCAGAAGAAATCTTGTTGCTATGGGCAACTGCATTGGCTGAACCTGAGCCTGCACATTTCTCCAGATTGTCATCCGCCACAGGACACATCACCTGGGCTACTTGGGCTGCTCTCCCCTATGACCTCTAGGGGCACACTAGAGCTAACCACCTCTGCTGCATTGGCTGAACCACCTCTTGATGCTTGTTCACACAGGGCCGCAGTAACTGGTGCTAACTTTGTGCTACAGCTAACATCCCCCTGCTCAGGCTGTGTGACATGGCTAGTGATTATAGGTATATTTAACCTATTAGAAGCATTTGCAATAGGCATATTAGTTATACTGCAGAAGGTAACAGAGTCATCATTCAAAACATCAAGTCCAGCAGAATTTCCAAGTCCGGATAGCACAGTCTCTCTGCTCTTTGGACTTTTCTCCTTAGGTAACGGTTCTAGGCATATGTTTACCGCACCCAAGTCCCCATTCAAACCGTCAGGCAGGAACCCTCTGCCCTCCATCTTCTCAGGGACTTCCATGGGGGATATTTCTGGCTCTTTAAGCAGTGGCACAGAACCTTTTTTAGGGGGCGCTTCCCAGGAACAACCACCTGCTGTGCCTGGCCCACTCGCCGTCCCCCACAGCTGCCAGAAATAGGGAAAGTCACACCCCAACACAAACTCCACTTTGAGGTCCTCACATACCTCCAGAACATGACTGGCAGTCCCACAACCAGTGAAAAAAAGAAGTTCAACAGTCTTATCCGATTCTGGTCGGATCTTCACAAAGGGTATGATGTCCGGGTGCACCCTGGAGACCCTTTGGCGACAGTCCAGGTCCTGCTGAGAATTAGGGGGCAGCTTGGCCATAGCCTCCTTCATCAGGGCAATTGCCCGCTCAAAATATTTTATAAGTTCTCCCATGGCAAGAAGAAGTTCTTAGGCAGCAAGACAGTGTCTCCCTGTCTCTCCACAGACAGTCTCCTGCTCCACTGAGTCAGACTCCATTCCCCTCCCCCGCAACACAGTCTCTTCAGACACCAAAAGGCTGCTGCGGGTGTGTTTCTCTTCAGAGAATGGTTTACCCACACAGCGCAAATACCCAGCAGTCCTATGTAGACTGCAGCAGTCCTGTGTAAACCACCTTTTTTTTCTTGCACCACTTTGTACACAGTCACTTAGTGCCAATCTTTGCCCAACTCATACCTCCACCAATTGTAACACTCCACTCACATTTGGACGCCATCTTGTCCCGTCCTGGGGATTCTCGCTTGGCGTTTGGACCGCCTTTCTTGGTAGAACGGTATTGGTACACTCATAAATGGCACTCTGATACGTCTTCTGTTTTATCTGGCTTTAGCCAGCTTTATTTCACCCAGCAGCGGGTACAGGTACAGCATTCATATAAACCAAACCATAAACATAACATCTCGGCTGTCTAGCCACTAACTTACATAGAGGTCCTCTCTATCTGTGGTCTGTCCCTATTGTTCAGCACCACAACCATAAGAGTTTGGTTATTGTACCGTATTGGCTACCTTCAGCCTCTGGGGGCCAGAGCTCTCTCCTCAGCTCTGCTGCTCCACACTGCCATGCAGCAACCACGCCCTCCGATCACCTGGAGTACTAGGTTTTTATATGCCTCCAGAGATGGGTCCAATATCTGGGCTGGAACCCAGGGACCTGGAATGCGGGGACAGCCACCCACCCGACACTATAGCTGTCCCGGAAAAGCCACCCCATACCTAGCTGCCTTGCAGCTATTCTAGCCGCTACCATAAGTGTCCGTAATATAACACTGACACAAAATAGGTGGCTTTTCCCCACTGAGCCCAGTACCTCTGTGGCGCATCTACAGAAGGTCTCCGGCCATAGACCTTCTAGTGGCAGGATCATGCGACTACCAGCGGTCGCTTTGTCACAATATATATATATCCCCTTTAGGTACAAATATATGCCCCTTGTAGGTAATTATTATTATTGATATATATATATATATATATATATATATATATTTTTATATATATAATATATATATATATAAAATATATATATATATATATATATATATATATGGCCCCTGTACCTTATTATTATAAACATTTGCCCCCTGTACTTTATTATA
Organism: Phyllomedusa bahiana; assembly: GCA_025379985.1. Classification (NCBI taxonomy): domain Eukaryota; kingdom Metazoa; phylum Chordata; class Amphibia; order Anura; family Hylidae; genus Phyllomedusa; species Phyllomedusa bahiana. Next base: position 111,443 of record JAODAL010007544.1, on the reverse strand, counting down.
AATATATATGCCCACTGTAGCTCATTTTTATAAAAATATTCCCCCTGTAGCTTATTATTAATATATATGCACCCTGTACCGTATTATTATAAACATAATCAAACCTGTACCTAATTATTATAAACATATGCCCCCTGTACCTCATTATTAATATATATGCCCTTTAAACCTTATTAATATACATGCCCCTTGTACCTTATTATTAATATACATGCCCCCTGTAGCTCATTATTATAAACATATGCCCCCTGTACTTTATTATTAATATATATGCAACCTGTAGCTCATTATTATTATTAATATATATGCCCCCTATACTTTATTATTAATATTTAAGCCCCCTGTAGCTCATTATTATAAATATATATATGCCCCTGTAGCTTATTATTATAAATATATATGTTCCCTGTAGATTATTATAAATATATATGCCCCCTGTAGCTCATTATTAAGATATATGCCCCTTGTACCTTATTATAAATATATATGCAACTTATAGCTCATTATTATTAAGATATATTCCCCCTATACCTTATATTATTAATATATATGCCCCCTGTAGCTCATTATTATAAATGTATATGCACCCTGTAGCTTATTATAGCTTACTATACATAGATATGCTCCCTGCAGCTCATTATTATATGTCCCCTGAAGCTTATTATAAATATATATGCCCCCTGTAGCTTATTATTTATTATTATTATTATTATTATTATTTATTTATTTTAAAGCGCCATTGATTCCAGGGCGCTGTACATTCGAGGGGGGTTACATACATTACATAAGTCAAACAAATACAGTGATAAGTGATAATGACAATTGGCACGACAGGGGGAGAGAGGACCCTACCCGCGAGGGCTTACAATCTACAAGGAGGGGGAAAGAGACAGGAGGTGAGGGGCAGACATGTCTGTGGAGGACGTAGTGACAAGATTAGTGAAGGTTATAGGCAAGCCTGGAGAAATGGGTTTTCAGGTTGCTTTTGAAGCTGGTGAAAGTGGAGGAGAGTCTGATGTGTTGGGGCAGTATACAATATTATCTGTATCTTAGGCCTGTGCGCACTGCCAAAAATAGGAACCGATCCTTTGAACTACGTATAAGACTCAATAGGGATCTATGGAGCTTTCCTTAATACCTCTATTTGTTCTTTGCACAGAAATTTCTTAAAAATGCATTGTGGCTTATCAAAAAGGTTTTGCCAGGTCTTTGCTATTGATGGCTTTTCCTAAGGATAGACATTTATTATTAGACCTGTAGGTGCCCCCACTATTTGCTCTTGCCAGCACTGCATCCCCTGCATTGTTTAACCAGGCGCAGCACCGTACATTTTGTAGTGCCTGATATTGCAGCTCAGTCTAGTTTACTTGAAATGGGACTAAGCAGCAGTGAAACAGTTAAAAGGACATGGCATCCACCAGCTAATAGAAGGGGGGGCTGCATGGTTGACCTCCAGTGATCGGATATTGATGGCTTATCCTTAGGTTCGGCCGTTATCATCAGTTCAGTGGTTGGCTGACTATAGGCACTGCCATAATTTGCACCAGCCAGTACTGCATCAGCTGCGTTGTTTACCAGCCATAGCGCCACACATTTTGCAGTGGCTGTGCCCGATATTGCAGCCCACCCCCACCATAAATATATATGTCCCCTGTAGCTCATCACTAATATATATATATATATGCCCCCTGTAGCTTATTATTAATATACATGCCACTTTAAATGAAAACAAAAAAAGTACTCACCTCTCCATGTTCCTTCTCCGCGCAGCTAGCTCTGGTGTAAGCGGCGTGATGTCATCACACTGCTTCCGCTGGGACACAGCTCTTGAGGATCTCCTTGTCTGGAAGCCTAAGCTTCCAGCCTAGGAGACCCAGCATTACACGGGGACGTGATGAAAGCCTTGCTTTACACCCCCTATGACGCTATTACATTGGATGTATGAGCGCGCCCTGGCCTCGACATAAATCAGGCGCAGATTTCGCCGGAAAACTAGCGGAAAAGCGCATCCCGACCCGGCGAGCTTCATACATGTCGCCCTAAGAATCAATGCAACTAACCACAAAAAGAGAATTCTGTGGAAAAAGTATATGAATAAGACTTAACCTTTAATAGATACTCTTTAAAGAAAATACAAAAAACCCTATTCACTCCTAAAAACACTAAACTACTTCCTACCTGTCAACAATATGGAACACCTGCCCCAATAGGTGCGACCCTAACCGGAACCTAGAACAGAAAATCCAGGTCACTCACCACTCTTGCATCTTAGTGTGGAAGCCATATACACTGGTGCTCGTGTAGATCTCACAGGAAGCTCCGCTGGCTGGGCGGTGGGGTAATCAAGAAAAAAAGGGCAGGTTGCACGCAAACTCCCAACATGGAGAAAGTCGCAAAACACACCAAAATGTTTCCCGTGTAAAAAACGAGCATTTTTATTGTAAAAAGGGTTAAAACAGCACACAGAGAAATATAAAGCACGTAAGAAGGCCCAACACTTTTTCGAGCTGACCCTAGCTCTTGTTCACAGTAAAGTGTAATGCAAACTAGTGCTTCACTTAAATATAAAATTAAAACCAATCATAGAAACAGCCCTTCTATAAACGTCACAAATAGGGGACATCATGCCCCTGAGGGGGGAGGCTTAACGGGGGGCACCCCGGCCCCCATGGTAAAAAAATAATACAAAATTAATTCAAAAAAGCCCACAATGACCATTAATAAATTTAATTTAAAGATCAATTTTATAATTCAAAACCACCTACAATCTTTTTTTAAATTACATTAATCGAAACGTTGAAATTTTAAACATTTTCCCGGGAAAATTTGGGGAGTAAAGAGGGTACCCCTTTCTAACTTTTAAACTATCAGGCGCCCTTGGCAAAGGGGTGGGGGTTGTCCCCCCCCACATAAAAAACTGGGTACCGGAATTTCCCAACCTTTAAAGGCCCCCGGGGCCTGTCAGCACCAACACTATTGCTGCTATACCATATGGAGAATATGTAAGAATTAAAAAAAATATGAATTTTGGGCAGAAGATTTTTGAAAAAAGTGAGAAAAGGGTGGATACTGGGTTTTTTAAAAAAAACTCTCAAAATCCCAAAACAAAATAAAAGGGAAAAAATTAAAAAAAAACTCAATCAAATTCCCTTTAAAAAAAAACAGGGGTTTTGAATTAGGGGAAAAAAAACAATGGTAAACTTACGTTTACCACTAAATATAGTAACAACTTTAAAAGTAAAATCTAATTTTTTCCCGCGCAATTTTCAACATATTGCCCATAAGATCTGTTTTAAGTAAAATCATTGATCAAGGGGGGCCCTTGTTCCCAAAAAAAAAACAAAACGATTGGTAATATCATTTTACCCCAACCCAGTTGAGAAAAAAAAAGGGAAAAACCCTGGTTTGGCACAAAAAGGGGTTTTTTTCAATGTGGGGGCCCCCGATTCAACATATGCAAATGGGGCAAAAAAACAAAAAATTTAGCGATGCAAAATTTTCATTTAATAGGGTTACCCCCCTTAAATGTTTTCTTAATTGTAACAGTCACCACGTGGTGTATATAATCGAATGTACCATCTGCAATAAAAAATATGTCGGAAGCACCAAACGGAAATTCAAAACCAGAATAGCTGAACATATTAGCAACATAAAAAATAATCAACTCAGGTCTCGGGTTTCTTCTAAGCACTTTAAAAAGAAAAACCAAAAAAAAGGAGAAAAATAATGCGTTAAATGCCCAAAGCTATTGAAAAAGTGGACTCCCCCCATATCAGGGGGAGACTGGCTTAAGAAGCTAGACTACGGGAGGCACAAAGGATATTAAATTTGGAAACCCGATTTCCCGGGAGGTCCCCGAATTATAAAACTATCTAATTACATTTTTTTAAAGGTCATTGTGACTGATGAAAATTTAAATTTTTTTTAAATTTTTTATTTTTTCCATGGGCCGGCTGCCCTTTCCCCTTTAAGGCCCCCCCCCAGAGCAATTTCGTCACTTTTTTTGTGACATCATAGAAAAACTGTCCCATTATTGGTTTTAATTTTTTATTTAAATGAAGCACTATTTGCGTACACTTTACCCGTGAAAAAAGAGCTAGATCAGGGTCCCAAACGCTTAGTCCTTCTTTTTGGGGCTTTAAATTTTCTCTGTGTGGGGGTTTTTTTAACCATTTTTAAAAATAAAGCCCGCTCGTTTTTTTACACGAAAAAATTTTTGGGGATGTCTGCGACACTACCATGCCGGATTTACGGCACACCCGCCTTTTTCCCAACCGGAACCAACCAACATACAAGAACCCCATTATTTTCCCCACCCTATCAATTGGGCTCATCAACAATAAGGGGATAGACGTGATAAGGTATGCAAGATAAAGACTAATAAAGACTAACGCATTTGCCATCTTGCAACACTTTTGGTAAATTTGCCTTATTTCTTCCAACGCTTTTCCTCCTATAGTTGCACCAGGATTCATCAGGGATCAGAAATCACAACCAAATCAAGTTGTAAATACCACAACAAAATAAAAACAAGGTCAATCAAAAAACCCGCGCCCATCAAAAAATAATTCACAGACGGAAATTGGTATGGGTTTTGCCCTATAGCACAAGCATTATAGCAAAAGAGACGAATAGTCACATCAAAAAAAGAGATTACAACAATGTTATCAGAAAACATATAGAAGGGCCAAGTATTATCTTAGAACTATTCAATACAATACTATTCTATTCTATAATCCCAAAGGTGGAAAAACCCTCGTCTTTTTTGGGAAACCACAAGATAAACTGCCCCGGGGACCCCCACTTTTTTTCCATCAACAACACAACATAAAAACGCAATTGACAAACAAACAAAAAATGTATCAGCTCACCATGGGAAATGTCCAAAAATGCTGCACTCTCAGACCCCCCGGTTTGCCCCGGATAAACCACCCGGGCCACAGGTGGAAATCAACTTGCTAAAAAAACATATGAGTCCACCCAACACTCCGATTTTTTAAAAAAAGGGGCCCAATCTTTATTGTCCCATTTTAAAATACAAAAAGGTTTTAAAAAGCAAAATCCCAACAAAGTAAATTTTGACCCCTTTTTGGGTCTAAATTTTTTTTTACGACCCTTAATCATAGAAAGTTGCTATGTTTAAGGGGCCCCAACAATTTTTAGCCCCCGAAACGCGCAAGTTTTACTATGTTGTTTTTTGTTTTTTTAAACTATTTTTGTTTTTTAAATTGGGAAAAAAAGGGATTCTTATTTTTTAAAAAAGGCCCCCTTTTCGAGGGGGCCTGGAGGGACTCATAGTTTTTCAAAAAACGTTTTTTCTTTTTGTGAAAAATTTAAAATAAAAAAAAAAAACCCTAAAATTTAAAAATCCTTGTAATGTACCAAGCTGGCATAAGTAAAGTTATGCCCTTTTATCCCGGGCCCCGGTAAAACCCTAAAAAATTTAAAAGGTTTCAATAAAAAAATGGCGGAACTGCTTTTTTAATTTTTCATGCCCCAAATTTGCCAAAAAAACTAGGGAAATGCCCAACACACCCTAGATAAAGAACCATGGGGGGTTTTTGAATCCAAAAGGGTTTTGACCCTGAAAGTTTCAACCTGTTTTGTATTTTGGGGGTTTTAAACAAATCCCCGAAATGGCACCCAAATAGTGCTCCCCTCCCCTTTTCACCCTACCATGCACCCCAAACAGCAGTTTTGCACACCCACATATGGGTTATTGCAAACTTAAAAAAATTTTGAAAAAAACCCAAATATTGGGGTGTTTTTTTCCAGGATTTCTTGTAAAAGTAGAACATTTTAAGCTGAAATCGCAGATTGTTGGGGAAAAAAATGAATTTTCAGTTTCACAGCATAACACTAAAAAAAGTATGAAACACCTATGGGGTCAAAATACTAAATGAAAATAAGCCCCCCAAAAGTCCAGTGGGTGCCTCCTCCAAACTCGAGGCATTTGGTTTGGGGCCAAATAGCACACCAAGGGGGTCACATAGGGGATATTGCTTAAAACTGCAAAATTTGGGGGGAATTTAGATATTAAAATTTACATTTTCCTGGTCCACATGTAAATTTAAAGGGAATAAAAATTGAAATCTCCCAAAAAAAAGTAAAATTTTCACCTCCCTTTTGTTTTAAAAATTTCCCGTGAAACCATAGTGGTTTAAAAAAACTTCCTAAATACTTTTTTTGGGAAAAACTTTGAGGGTGTAGTTTTTTAAAGAAAATAAATTTAAATTTTTTTTCATACAGTCCCCTCAAAGCCATGTCAAACGGGACTGTTTTTTAAAAACATAAAATGTTGAAATTTTTTTTTCAAAAATGTAAAAAAATTACAAACAAAATTTTTTTAAAGCCCCAAGCCCATAAAAAAAAAAGATATTTAAAAAATTATAAAAACCCTACGGGAGCCCAGTTTTTAAAACAATGTTATGGCATGGAATAAACCCCAAACATTTTTTTACGGGGGAAGGCAAATTTCCAGGGAAAACAATTTTTTTTACAAATAACTTTAACCCCTTTTACCCCCCGGACCCAGTTTTCCCCTCTCTGACAGACCCCACAAATTTTTGGGAATCCAGGGGCCTTTTTAAGTGAAAATAACTTTTTGAAAAATTTTTTAACCCTTTCCCAAAGGGTGATTTTAAAAATTTTTTTTCCTCTGACACTTGTGCTATAAAAGAAAAATTTTTGGGTCCAAAAAAAGTTTTTTTATTTGGTAAAAAATTTAAAAATTTAAAAGGGAAAAAAGGGAAAAAAATTTTCCCAAATTTTTTCAAAACTTCAAAAATTTTCGGGCTTTGTAACAAATAGTTTTTTCCCAACCTCAAAATAGTTTTTTAACAAAAGCTTTCTACCATAAAGTCTGCGGGTATTTTTGGGCATCTTTTTTTTTAAATGCTTTTTTTTTTTAACAAAATTAGGGGGTTATAAATTTAGTAGTAATTTTCAAATTTTCTAGAAAATTTGCAATAAAAACATTTTTTTAGGGACCATTTCCTTTCAAACCCGTGACTTGATTGACCTGAAATGTTAGAAACCCCCATAAATGCCCTCACAAAAAAAACGACCCCCCTTTAAAGTATTCAAACAGCATTTAGAAAGTTTTTTAACCCATTAGTTTTTAAGAAATTTAAAACAAAGTGAAGTGAAATTTCAAAATTTTACTTTTTTTTTTCCAAATTTTTAATATTTAGCATTATTGACAAGAATTCGGTAAAAGTGATCAGGGAAATGCAAATTAATATTGATTTCCCCCAAATTTTGCCGGTTTTCAGAGATATCCCAATGTGGCTCTAAATGCAATTTTTTGGCTCAACCACAAGCCCCAGAATTTGGGAGCACCTACTGGAAAATCTGGGGACTTCATTTTTCAAATTTCAATTTTAAATTTTGGGGGGCCCTTTTAGTTTGCGGACACCCTAAGGTTCCAAAACGTAATAAATACCCCTAAAAAGACCCAATATTTGGGAAAATACACCCCTTTCCCGGGAAAATAACCCCGAGGGGTTTTTGGGGTATATCTACCCCACAGGGGTTTCACAAATTTTTTTTTTTGCGTTTTGGCTTCTGAAAATAAAAAAAAAAAATTTTTTTTTCCAATAATCCCGCAATTTTTAAAAAGAAAATGTTTTTAAATTTTTTCAAGGAATCTTGGAAAAAAAAAAACCCCAAAAAATTTTTTACCAATTTCCCTTTCCCAAATTCGCAATACCCCACTGTGGGGGGAAAAAGCTGTTTTGGGCGCATTGGCAGGGGGAAAAAGGGAGGGGGGTGCTAAATTTTGGGTTTTGGCGCACAGAATTTTGGTTTGGGGCCCCTGTCGCCTCTCCCCAAAACCCCCAAAATACTAAAAGTGGGAAAACCCTTTCCCGAAGTTGCTCCCCTTTTGGATTCAACGCCCCTCCGGGGTCTCTCCTAAGGGTGTATTTGCATTTTGGGGGGCACAAAGGGTTTCCCTAGTTTTTTTTTAACCCCTGGGCCCTGAAAATGGAAGGGGGGGAAACCCCAGTTCCCCCCATTGTTTTTGGGCTTTATTTTTACAGTATTTTGCCTTAAAAGGGATAAAAGACGGGGTAACTTTACTATGGGGGGCGGTACAAATTTCAATTATTAAAAATTTTTTATAGTTTTTTTTTGTTTTATTACTTTTTCAAATAAAGCGAGTTTTTTTAAAAAGTTTCGTTTTTTAAATTGGCCCTATTCTGACGCCATAGCTTTCTTAATTTTTTTTCATATGGGGCTGCTTGGGGCTTGTTTTTTTACGAGATAGGTTTTATGTTTTTATTGATACCATTACGGGGGGCATATGATGCTTTGATCACTTTTTATTAAGGTTTTTGTGAAGCATTTTGTACAAAAAACAGCAATCCTGGTAGTGTTTTTTATTTTTATTTTTTACAGCGGTCACTGTGCGGTATAAATGACATGCTAGTTTTACTCAGCAGGTTGATACGATTACAGCGATACCACATTTGTATATTTGTTTAATGTTTTACTGCTTTTACACAATAAAAACACATTTATTTGAAAAGGAAAACACGTTTTTGCATCACCGCAGTCTGAGAGCCATAACTTTTTTTATTTTTCTGTTTATGGAGCTGTATAGGGACTTTTTTTTTGCGGGATGAGGTTCTGAAGAATATCAAAAATGATTTAAAATATTCTGAGTATGCTCTCAATCCCATTGTCATGATATGTGCTGTGGTCCTCTCTCTAGACCACGAACTAGCTTGTGTTTCCTGTAGCCTGTGCTCTGCTGTACTCATCTCTTACAGCTCCTGCTCCACTCCTGTCCTGTGCTTGTGGCCAGCAGACAAGTACACACTGCCTTAGGGCATGCGCATGCCGGTTCTTTAAGATTTAAAGGGCCAGTGCATCACTGGGCACCAATCATCTCCCACATCCTCCTTTATTAGAACACTTGCCTCCAGCACCCAAAGCCAGTTTGTTGGTGTTCCATGACTTGCGTTTACCTAGTGCTCTGTGCATTGTGCGTCCTTATTTTGACCCCTTGGCTTCATTTATGGATTATTCTCTGCCTGCAGCTTGCCCTGACTTCTCTGCCTGTGACATGGTCATGTCTCTGCCTCCTACCTGCCCTGACCTTATTGCCTGTGACACAACGATCCCTTTGCCAGCCCCCAGTATTTTATGTAGCACATTGGATGTCACTGCGAGGAGCCACGTCAGAGGTAGCGACCTAAGAGTTTCCCGCAGCCAAGTCCAACCTGCTTTGTGGTGGGCTCTGGTGAATACTGGGGGGACCCTTGGACTCTGCTCCCTGGCGTGGTTCGAGTCATTTCTCGCGGTTTCCAAGTAGATCCACCACCTGACCCATGTTACAGGTGTCAGCAATATGTTACCGTCCCTTTTAAGAGTTCTGATGTGTCTGCAGCCTCATCCAGAGTTCTGTACAGAGCTTACAGGGGATTTGCCACGATCTCATGTCATACCTCCTACCTCCAGCTCTTCAGCTCTGTGTGCTCAGAAGGGGGCGTATGTGATTTGTGTGAATTGCAGATCATGTGACCCAGCAGGATGACATCACCGGGCCGTTCCTCTCTGTAGTCAAAGAAAGGTCTGTTTATGTGCTGAATTGCAAGCAGATACTCTGTAGCTCAGAGGTAATGTTTTTGCTTCACAGCACAAGGGTCCTTGGTTCAAATCCCTGCAGAAACTTAACCTGTGGATTTTTTTTCCTCTTTATCAATGCACAGACCTCATTGAGGTTTCTCTTTTTTTATTTACACTGTTTGACTAATTACTAACCAGTCCAAATGACAGGAGTAGAATTACAGCACCTGGGGTTTGAACACTCAGTAGGTACCTGAGAGGAGAGGTGATGTCTGAGCATGTGCGACCAGGACTGAGGAGTTTACAGCCCTGGTCGTATCCTCTGAAGATGAGCTGTAAACAATGGATAACTAAAAGAGCAGCTAAATCAAAAACAGTGCAGAATTTTTAATAATGATGAATGATGAAAATGTTTATTTTTTAATTTTCAAACTTCCCACGTCAATTTTACTTCGTGGCAAAACCCCTTTAATGAGTTTATTCCTGGGTCCAATTCCTGGCTGGAGCGGGTAATTTAAACCTGTCTATTTCTTCATCCTGTGATTGCTCTGTGTCTTGGCTATTGGGCTTGTGCTTATTACTAATATTGTTTCTGTGGTTTTGGAATTTGGCTTGTATCTCTGTTTCTCACCTGCTCTCTGATTTGTACTGCATTCCCTCCTGGTTTAACCTCAGCCTAACTGATATAGCCTATAATTTTGTTTTCTGTTGTGTCTGGGCCAGGAGCGTAGCTAGAGACTCAGGGGCCTGGGTGCAAAACTTCAGCTCGGGCCCCTCCTGCCCCCAGACGCCGTCTGTTGGCCAGTACTTCAACAACAGGTTCCCTACTTGGCGTAGCGGATGTCTGTGGTGTAGCGCAATGCAGAAAATTATATCTATTAAAAGAAATTGTCCAATAGAATAAAATGAATTTCAACCAGTTTCTGTTACCTCTTGTCCCTCTCACCTGCAAATAAAAACGTTGTGGCGTGCTGTGCCTCAGCTATAGCCTGCACCGGGCAGTGTACAGCTGTGAGCGCTGTATTGCTGACTCTATGTGACCTGACCCAGTGATACTGAGGTGTATACATTATATATATATACACACACACACACACACACACACACACACATACATATATATATATATATATATATATATATATATAATATATACACACACATCTATATACACATATATACACACATATATACACATACACACAGATATACACACACACACATACACATACACATATATACACATATATATATATATATATATACACACACACAGACACATATATATATACACATATATATACACACACATATACACATATATATACACACACACATACACATATATATACACATATACACACATACATAGACATACACACACACATATATACACACACACACACACACACATATACACACACACACACATATATATATACATACACACATACCTATAGTGTGTGTCTGTGATGTGCATGTCTTATGTAACTTGAGACTGGCCCATGTGGCAGGCATGCTGGTACTTGTAGTTCTACAGCTGCTGTTGTGGGACTACAAGTACCAGCATAACACACTAGATCAAAACTTAAAGCATATGTAGTGTGGTATGCTGTAGAACTATAGATACCAGCATGCCTGCCACATGGGCCAGTCTCAAGTTACATAAGACATGCACATCACAGACACATATATATATATATTGTAGGAAGGCACAAGGTGCTGTTATTGACGGACGTTATGTGTCACCGATCTGCCTAAGATCGGTGAAATAAAGCCCTGTTATTCTGGTGTCAGCGGCAATAGGCCACTGACACGGTTTTGTATTGTTTAGTATGGCAGTAATGCCGTGATCCGGGTCGGGCTTTATTGGAGCAGTCTGTAGAGTTGGGTGGGATGGGCTGCTCCCACATCCAGTCCTGGGCTTACCAGCCCTATATAAGGCCAGCAGGCTCAGGTGAGAGGGGGTGTGGTTCCATTCCGGTCAAACACTGCTCAGTGGAGTGAGCAGTAGTGAGAGAGCCAGAGCTGGGCCGTGCAACCCTGAGAGTACTGCAGAGACCTGCACACGGGTTTATTAACCCCGGGAACCGCTGTACGGTAACGTGACCGATAACACGGACTATAAGTTATGTTTGTTTTGGCTGAAGCAAGCCCTGCTATTTATGTTTCTGGACTTTGTGACTGTTGAAAATAAATCCTGCAGTGTTGCACGTTTAAGGACTGCCTCCGTTTGAGCTGATTTCCCACACATATATATATATATATATGTGTGTGTGGCATGCCTGCCACATGGGCCAGTCTCATGTTACATAAGTCATACACATCACAGACACACACTATAGGTGTGTATGTGTGACTATACTGTATGTATACATTATGTATAATAACATATAAAGTGTGCTAATGTTACAGGAGCTGCAAGCAGTTCGAGCTGTGCTTCTCTTGATGCACAGTGAAGTGTTCCGACCGGGACGCTGGGAGACGGAGCGCTCCTCACCCTCCCTTCCTGTCTCTCTCTGTAGCCGGCTGCTGCTGCGACGGCCAGTTTGATCGCAAGGCACAAGCTGTGTGGCCAGGGGGACTCATGGGCCCCCTGGCTTAGGGGCCCGGTCGCAATTGCATCCCTTGCGACCCCTGTAGCTACGCCACTGGTCTGTGCCCTGTTTGTCATTTGTCTGTCTGCTCCTTGTTTTGGCCAACGTTTGTTCAGGATAAGGTTCCAAATCCAGGTCGTGCTTTTCGGAGTAAGTCAGGAAAAGATAAGGACGCCCCTGACACCAGGTGTTTGACTATAGAGCTAGTGGTAATGCTGGACAAATGTGCTGCCTGTATCTTTGAATAAAAACCTCTGGGGGAGCATGCAAAAGGGGTCCACATCTCCTCCCCTTCCTAAGTCTTAGGTATTAGCTGTTATAATTGCAGTTTTGCTAAATTATTGTTTATGTTAATTTTGTTTACAGTGTGTGCCTTCTATTCCAAAATCCTTTACATTTTTCTACCAGTCAAAGAATAGACTTTATGCCACTTACCTCCACCCAGTGGTTCCACTAAGCTGGTGACAAATTTTGTGCACACTAAAAGTTGCAGCACGCAAATATTTGAACACTTGGAGACATGGTTGAAGTAAGGCGTTTCAAAGTGAATTGTCGGGTCTCATTTTCAGTGTATAATGCGCCTGAATGTATGAAAGTGGTTTATGTGCGATTATAAATGGAGTCTAAAGTTTGACATGCCACGCCTATGTGTCAGGCGCATTACGAAACTTAGGCGCATAAGTAATGTGCCTAACATGTATAAAGGCTATAGAAATAAAAAATAAAAGAAAATAAAAAGAGAAGTCATTAGAATAGCATGTCAGTGAATAGAAACTATGGTACTGATCTTGCTTGGTGGACCACAGGTCCCAGCCAGACTTGTGGTGTGATGGCTCTTGCTGTATGTAGAATAAAGGGTGAGAGCAGCAAAAATAAATTTCACATTTAATGTGGTAAAAATTAAAAAAGGTAAAATCTGAACAACAACATCAGTGGGTTATTTAATGTTAAACTAGTTTTAGATTCTATTACATTTAAAGAGAACCTGTCACATAGGTTATGCCCCCCTTGCTGAGGGCAGAACAAGCTAGTGTCAGACCTGCTGTTTCCAGCGCTGTGTCCCTTATTCTGTAAGATGCTGTAGTTTTTGTGTATTTAATGCTCAAATCTGCAGTTTTCAGAGTCCTTTGAAGAGTCATTCAAAGAGTCAGTTTTTTTCAAACCCCGCCCATCTGAGGCTAGCCCCGCCTACCTCATTTGATAAACCTATTAGTTTGTATAGGTAGAAACATGTGAATAACTGTCAGTGGGTGGGACTAGACTTTAGTGGGCGGGGCTAACACCTACTCATGAATAAGATTTGAAGGGTAAATGCTCTAAAACTACAGCATCTTACAGAATAAGGGGCACAGTGCTGGAAACAGCAGGTCTGACATTGGCTTGTGCTGCCCTCAGCAAGGGGGGCATAACCTATGTGAGAGGTTCCCTTTAAGTACATTTTATAGAAGATATTTTTGAGATTTATTTTTATATTATTTTTATATAACTTTTTTTTTTTTTTTATTAATTTTATATAGCTTGATAATTATCATAAATTACTTTTTATTTATGTACTGGTGTAAGTTGAGAAATAATGGACATTTTTCCCCCTAACAGCAAATCTAGCTCCACTTCGACTCCTCAGGCTCAGGAAGACCACATTGAAATAGGTCTGCCTGTTCCAGAAGTAATTTGCCTAATTTTGCCGAATCACATTCATATATGTGTCTAATAATACGAGTATGGTGCGACATGCCCCTCGAACGCCCCCAAAACACCCCCTCATGTTAGGCGCATTAGAAAGTGTCAAATCTTACAAACAATGCACCTAACACATTCATTAGGTGCATTAGACATCGTGGCTGGCTCACTTAGACGCATTATTCGCTAGAAAAAGGGTGAAAAACCCGATCATACATGTCTTCCTTAGTGATTGACTCTTGATGTTAGGAAAAGTATTGCAGATCTACAACCCAGTTGGTGTAGAACAGTTTAATTAGGACGATTTATTTTGAAGAACTATTAATTTCAGGGGCTCTGCGCATTGAAAAAGGGTTTTAAATACTGTAAGTAAGTAGACAAAATAAATACATTAATCATCAACTACAAATACGTACAGATGGAAAGAAGACCCTGAGAAACTGATATTTTCTTTCATCAATCGAGAAATTCTTCTTTCATTCAGCATGTTTTGACATCATCAAGATACATCTCATTGTATTCAACTGTATAAAACTTGGTATGAGAAAGGTAGGAGTGTTTGTGATTTGGTGCATGAAGGATTCCCTGTAGGTTTTCTACTAAGCACCTATAAATTAATAAAGAACATACTGTATAAACATGTGGATTTTATTTTTTTACACTTATAGAAATGAGGTCAATAAGGGTGCTTTCACACACCACAGTTTTGGCGCAGTTTTAACTGCTCTCCAATTAAACTGCCTTTATTACCAGCAAGCTTATTTCAATTATCTAAACTGTTTGGAAAGTAAGTAATCAATTAGGGTGTTTGTAATCCACAAGACTTCACACACAGTCATTGATTACTTACTTGAAACATCATTCTGTACATTTTATTCATCTGATAGAAGATTGTTGGTAATAATGGCAGTTTAATTGTAGTGCAGTTAAAACTGCACCAAAACTGCGCTGTGTGAAAGCACCCTAAGAATTTTCTCATGCATTTTATAGCGCCACATAAAGCATTTTCTATTTCTGATGAGACTGGAACAAGCCCAGACATGTGTGGAACAGGACTAGGAGGCCAGGATAAGAATGTAAAGCTTGGAATAGGAATATGGAGCCAGCACTACAACATGTAGCATATGACACAAATAAGTAGCATGGAACAGGAGTGGTCAGTACACAGGACAGACCGGAAGCATGAAACCTGTAAAAGACCAGAAGCAGAGATCGGGAACATGACCAGAAGCGGAAACCATGAGAAATAATGACCAGTCTCGTTCAGAACTATGGTAAGTGATTACAGTGCAGTGACTACTAACATATCTCTGGCATAACTGGGATATATAATACCAGGGACAGCAACCAAAGGCATCACATGAAACTGGGAAATAACAGGAACTGTAACAAGGAGAACCAGGAGATACCAGGAACAACAATCAGAAGTAGACCTTGGCTGGAACAAGGAGATACCAGGGACCAGTGTCGGACTGAGATGTCTAGAGTCCACCAGTGGAATTTAATTCTGGGGGCCCACCCTACATCTCCTCTACATGCCCTTTTATAATTGTTTGTGTTATATCCTGGTTCCAGTTAAAAAAAAAATTACAGTGCTTTAAAATTTACTAGTATAGTATCTTTAATACATACCAAGAAAGCACCAAAGCGAGAGTAAATTATCAAAAATGTACAAAATCTTTATTTGAATAAACAATAATTAAAATCATTAAAAATATGAGGTACACAAAAAATCACCAAGTGGTAATATAGGTGATCATAACATCAAGTCAACACTAATGTAAAAAGTTGTAATTTTGGGCTTGTATCAGAATATATAAATATGTCTACCAGTTATGACCAATTGCTCCTAATCAGTGTCACTACACAAATTGACCCAAGTACCGGGCCGACACAAAGAGCCCCACAATACACGTGGTACATAACAAGTATAACTAGGACAAAAACTAATACTTAACCGATCAAGTGGTGACTGGAGGGTATCACCTATGGCCCCAACGCACGTTTCGCGTTTAGATCGCTTCCTCAGGGGGTGATAACGTTACCTCAATCTGACCAGCTATAAGTAGTATCTGGGATGATCAACACCTGGGGTATTCTCGGCGCCTGCGTTGTGTTCGGAAGGAAGGCGTCATGTACCCCACTTCGGGCAGTCTCGCGCCACTACGCATGCACGAGAGAACGAATCTCCCGGACATGCGCACTAGCACTGTTAGATGCCGAGGCAGGTACTGGCGACACTTCCCCACACCGGGCATGCGCACAACCTCAGGCAGATTCACAGCAGCGGATCAGAAGGTAATATCGTTCCTAGCCGCAATCACTGCATAGTACTACCGGCAAGTGATCCAAACATTTACTGTGAAGGAATAATCATCATCTTTTAACTCTAGGCTACATAACAACAAGTTGTGATACATACATATATATAATCATGGCAAAAATTGTGAATAATACACAATACACAAATCCAGGGTAACGGAAAGTTGCTATTATTGTCCGTCATGTCACAGATGCAGTGGAGCTGCTGTCCGGTCTCAGGTCAGTGTGCCTGTGTAAGGGGTTGTAGTTGTGCCTGTCTTAGGAGTAGTAGCACACTTGGTTGCCATGGGAAACCAGGGAGGGGAGTGGCCTGGTTTTGACAGACAAATAGTTAACAGTTTAGAGAGAGTGACGATTAGGACTGATAAGGCAAAGCCAATCAGCAAGCTCAAGAGGTGGAGCTGGACCAAGGAGAAGGCGGGCCAACTAAGTAGCAACCAATCAGGACACAGATAGAAGGAGGAGCCCGAGATAGGGTTGTTTTGAGGAAAGTCAGTATAAGGAGAGAGACAGAAAAAGAAGGTTCCAGAAGTGTGCAGAAAGTGAATGAGACAGCAAAGATGTAGTCCACAGGAGGAGATGCTGGGTGCTGACCAGGGCTGGGCACAGAGTTAAGTGCCCAGCATGTAAATAGTTATTTTGGAAAGAGAAGGAGATGGTTGGGGAAAAGGATCTTCCTTCCCCACTCCTGAGGCACAGGCTAGAGAGAGGACACGAGAGAAGAAAAGCGGTATCCCCTAGATCCTGTCTGGGGACAGAGTGGGACAGAGACCCGAGACAACATGGGAGTAAAGGTGAATAGCAGAGAGAGAACAGTACAGATTCAGAGAGAGGGAGTGAGCTTGGTGTTGGCCTCTGGTGGCAGACAGAAGGGTGAAGAAGAGGCTCTTATCTGAAACAAACCACGGCAGAAGGAGGGGCAGGAATAGAAGCTACTCCGGGGATCAGGGACTGTTCGGGAACGGCCAAGTTTGGCAAGAAGAGTGTTCCCTGTATGCTGTGTCATAATGCTGGGGTCATCCACCGGAGATCTGTGACCTTGTACACACCGAGTTTGCTGGGAGTAAAAACCAGGAGTTCTTTATATTAACCAGTTGTAGACATTTATTTATTAAACGCCAACTTAGTACACAAGCATCACACCCATCATCCACGGTACACCGCCATTCCCATTCATGGGTATAACGAACCACATACGGTGGAGTGCTTCACCACCACATTCATCCATACTCCCTGTATGTGTTATATCTGCAAGTCTTCTAGCTCCCACTGCAGTCTTCCCTTCTCATTCACTAATATACTTCTACAAACTGCTTGAACGAGTACTAATGGATTCATTGACCGCTTTTGTCTTCCTGTTCAGGTAAGATATTTATATTATCAAGCTATCTATCTGAGCAGAGAGGAAATAAAGGACTGTAGAAATTCAAGTCTCCTTCTACATTGCCCAATTTTGAAATTGAGTGTGCACCCTGCAAGTGAAACAACTACCACACAGCATAGAGCAAATTTACACACTAATGTGCATATTCTAAGTGGCTTAAAGGAGGCATGCTAATAATCATTTTTATTATTTTTCTTCTAGGGATTTTAAAAAAGACTTTAGTACTTGAAAATGTTTTAGAAACTTGAGATGATTATGTAGACCCCTTGTGTAAGCCTCTTTGAGCAGGTTGTTTTGTAGTTCTCCCTATGATGCAATGCCTCCACCTTCATCTTATTAGGTATGCAGAAGGAGATTTCTTTTCTGTCAGGCGTCGACTCGAGGAAACCCCCACCTAAGCTTAGTACACACCCTGAGTTAGGGATAAAACGACTTGGCAGATTTATTTTAAAAATGTAACAGGTAATGTTGGAAGAATGCAGATGTGAAAACGAATTTAAACAGCTTAACAAAATACAAACCAGTCTGTGTATAAATTATTCTCCCTAGCAGTAGAGTCTGAAACTGTGTATCAGAATATTTACAGAGCCCAATAATGGGAATTGCCTCAGATGTGTAACACAGGAATGGAATAGTATCTCTCATACACCCTGTGGTTCACACAACTGCTACCTAAACTGCAATGAATATACAAATAGCTGCAGCAATAAAAATCCAACAGTCCAAGCATTGGGGCTCAGTTGCCGCAGTAGGTGACGCACTTTAAGGTACCATTGATGCACATTAAAATTGGAAATAAAACTTGGAACCATAGTAGAAAATAATCCTCACTATTACTCCTCAACAGTAGATCAGTCATCACTGTGTCTGCTCACTCCTTAATGGGGTTGTCTCACCACGCTGTTTCACTGACTTGCAATCAGTTTGTACTCACTCTGTCTACACAGGCTGTAGGTGGTTCTATAACTGTGATTAGCATATTCAACTTCTAACAAACCATTACTCTGACAGTGTAGGAGTAAGATTACAGATAAAGTCATGCTTTTCGGTCCTCACAGCACTAGTACCTTCTGTTTAGTGAAGCTAATCTTGTTAGATGTATTTTGCTCAGCTCTCATGGGGTACCGCCACTCTCTGCTCTCAGCTAATCAGATAGCAGACATCCATCTGGTATGCAGGTAAACAAAGAAACCTGTGTGCACTCAGAGAGCTTATAAAATCTATCTTAAGTCATGACTAAAGTTAAATCTACTGATCAATGTATTTAGAAAAAATCATACAGTATAACTGTTCGTTCATGTTAAAAGCTAATATTTGTAGTGAGAAAACCCCTTTAACCTTTTAATGACGCAGTCATTTTTGGACCGAAAGACGCAGTCCCATTTTTCAAATCTGGTACATTTCAATTTATGTAGCAATTTTGAGTGTTTTCTTGTGACACATTGTGCTTTAGGTTAATAATAAATTGATATTCATACAATCCTTGCTTATTTGTACACAATATCAATGTTTTGAAAAATGTGCAATTTTTAAAGTTCAAAAATTTCTCCATCTAAGACAAATAGTTATACCAAACAAAATTATTTATAACTAGCATCTACCATATGTCTACTGTATGCTGGCATTGTTTTTAAATGTTTTTTTTTTTTTTTTTACAATAGGGGGCTTGTAAATTTTCTTGAAAGTGTTAAAATTTGTTACAAAATTTCTAACTCAGATTTTCTTTTAGGGACCAGTCCTGTTCTGATGTGGCTTGGAGGGGCCTGTATGTTAGACACCCCCCATAAATGACTCCATCTAAAAAACTATACCCCGTTAAACTATTCAAAACAGCCTTTAGGAAGTTTGCTAACCCTTTGAGGGTTTCACAGAAATTAAAGCAAAATGCAGGTGAAAAGTAAAATTTTTAACTTTTTCTGAAAATTTTACATTTTATCCATCATTCACTGGTATGCAGTAGATGTTACCAGGGAAACTCAGTTCAACATTGATTTCACCGATTCTGCTGTTCTTAAAGATGTCTCATATGTGGCCCTAAAATGCTATTTGACTCCACTACAAGCCTCAGAATAAAAAGAACACTTACTGGACTTTGGGGTTTAATTTTTCATTACAATATTTTTTAGGTGCCATTACAGGTTTACTGACACCCTAAGGTTCTAAAACGTATTAAATGTCCCTAAAAAGACCCCATATTGGAAACTACACCCCTTAAGGAATATATCCAGGGTTGTAGCGAGTATATCAACACCTCAGGTGTTTCACAGACTTTTTGATACATTGATTTTGCACGTTTTCCCACCTACAAAAAATGCAGGTCTGCAATTTTTATTGTAGGTACACTTCAGCTCTTATAGACAGAATCTAAATAAAAATCCAGAAAATCACATTGTATGATTTTTAAATAATTTTGCACTCTATTGCATGAAATACGTATTTGATCATCTACCAACCAGCAAGAATTATAGCTCTCACAGACCTATTAGTTTTTCTTTAAGAAGCCCTCCTACTCTTCACTCATTACCTGTATTAATTGCACCTGTGTGAACTCATTACCTGTATAAAAGACACCTGTCCACACACTAAATCACACTTCAACCTCTCCACCATGATCAAGCCCTAAAAGCTGTCTATGGACACCACGGACAAAATTGTAGACCTGCACAAGGCTGGGGTGGCCTATAGGACAATAGGTAAGCATGTTGGTGAGAAGGCAACAACTGTTGGCACAATTATTAGTAAATGGAAGAAACACAAGAGGCTTCATGCAAGATCTCGCCTCGTGAGGTCAGGATGATTTTGAGAAAGGTCAGAAATCAGCCCAGAACTAAGACAGAGGACCTGGTTAATGACCTGAATAAAACTGGGACCACAGTCTCAAAGATTACCGTTAGTAACAAACTACACCGTGACGGAAGGTTCCCCTGCTCACAAAAGCACATATCCAAGTCTGTCTGAAGTTTGCCAATGACCATCTGGATGATTGAGAGGAGGTACAGCAGAAGGTCATATGGTCAGATGAGACCAAAATAGAACTTTTTGGTATTGACTCCAATCGTCATGTTTGGAGAAAGAAGAGTAATGAATTCAGTAACACTTTGTATCTGATGAAGCGCCGGTGTACGGTGAGAAACTGTGTTATTTTAGTGTTTATATGGAAAAGGTTTAAACGCTCTTTCCATAATCTTTTATTAGAGTAAATACTTTAATATATCCTCATTATCTGAGAGGAAGCATTTATTCTAGAATAGGGCGCTGGATCCATTCTTCATACTATGGTATTCCTACGTTGTTCGTTCCCGTTGCCGTGTGGTTGGTTTCGGAGTGAAGGATCATCGGCTGTCGTTCAGAGGCTTGGAGAGAGCCAACCACGCATCTATGAGTATTGTGCCTCTATATTATATGCACAACAGCTCCAGGTGAGCATCACCATTTTGTTTTTTACCTTTTCCAATTTGGAAATACTTCACCATAGAGCGCCCCCCCCTCTTTTTTCTCTTTTATTTCATAGAACCCCCAAGAACACTGTCCCAACCGTGATGCATGGGGTGGAAACATCATACTTTGTGGATGCTTTTCTGCAAAGGGGACAGGATGACTGCACCGTATTGAAGGGAGGATAGTTGGGGCCATGTATTGCGAGATTTTGGTTAACAACCTCCTTCCCTCAGTAAGAGTATTGAAGATGGGACATGGCTGGGTCTTCCAGCATGACAATGACCGGAAACACACTACAAGGGCAACTAAGGAGTGGCTCCATAAGAAGGGCCCAATCAAAAATCTTAGCAGGGAGCTGAAACTCAATGCAGCCCAGCGACAGTCCCCGAAACCTGAAAAATCTGGAGATCTGTAAGGAGAAATCCCTGCTGTGTGTGCAAACTTGGTCAAGAATTACAGGAATGTCTGACCTCTGTAATTGCAAACAAAGGTTTCTGTACCAAATATTAAATTCTGTTTTTCTATTGCATCAAATACTTATTTCAAGCAATAAAATGCAAATTCATTATTTAGAAATCATACAATGGAATTTTTTGTATTTTTTTTTAGATCCTGTTTCACAGTTGAAATGTACCTACGATAAAAATTACAGATCTCTCCATTCTTTGTAGAACTTTTGAAATTGCCACTGTATTAAATGCTTATTTTCCCAACTGCAACAATACATGCTTGTACTATTATGCGTGAGGGAGCGGTCATCACCATGGCAACTGTCAGTTATCCGGGTGTTGACATCAGACAGTCTGAAAGCGCTATCAGGAAGCCATCGGAGCCATCAGCTGTGGCGAAAACGGAATTAATTGAAGACGACAGAGCAAACTCCACTAGTTGCCGATGGCATAGGGAGTCAGCTGGAACATACAGCTGACTTCATGCGCTGATCATGCAGGCTCCGTTCGTCAGCCAGCACGATCTCCAGGACGTACCAACACGCCCAACTGCAGTCAATGACATGCAGTCTTGATATACCAGTACGTCCTGTTGCGTGAAGGGGTTACAGCAGCATGCCTGTTCTCACACTGAACTCCATCTTTAGGCTGCCACATGGAGGTGTCTGCATGCACATGGAGTAGGAGGCAGGATTCTCCTGTATGGGAGACTGGAATTCTGCAGTTGAGAGGCTGTCCCAGGAGTAGTCTCTCTGTACACAGTGAACTGATCAACTTTCAGCTCTCCCTCTATATCTTAGAGCTCTCTGCAGTCTTCACATCATACCACCTTTCCAGCTCCTTTCTCTCTTCACTCCCTCTTTCTTTGCAGCTCCCTCCCCCAAGTCCTGTGATGTTACAACACAAGGGGAGCTGGGTAATGAAGCCTAAGGGCTTGTTCACACGGAGTTTTCACTGACATGCAATTCTTTCAAAGACGGACCCGAGCTGCGCTATGGAAACACGCAGCGGCGATCTCTCATGTGAACGCGGCTGCGTCTTCCTCATAGCACGCAGTGATAAACTCACTGCTAATTGTTTAGATCCGTCTCTGGGTCCGTCCTGTTGGTCCCCGAGACGGATCTAAAAAGCGCTTGCAACATGGAGTGAAAACTCAGTGTGAACAAGCCCTAAGGCTTGTTTACTTGTCGTCTTTTGCAACATGTTCTAAAAAATGCCAGAGCAGGGCAGAAAATTTACTACAGGAGTCTATGTAACGTGCTGGACGTCTTTTGGCGCATTTTTTGGTGCATGTTTGCGGCGTTTTTTGCCGCGAGCTTTCACAGGAAACCCACCCAGGAGACCCCAGTCCCACCTAGAGTGGGGGGTACTACAGGTTATACCTTATCAGGTTTGACTACAAGTGTCTTTTTTGTACCTTTAGTAATAAAATGATCATGCTTTTGTCACAAACGATTTTTGCGCAATTCATATTTTTTCGCTAACAATACGCTTTTTTAATGGATTTTGGCGTCAGAATCCGTTTTTTTTACAGATTTTGGTTCTAAAATCATTTTCTTAACATATTTTGGAGCTAATAAAGTTATCCCGCTTCTGACGCTAAAAATAAGTTTTTTTTATGGATTTTGGCGCTAAAATTTTTTTCTTACCATATTTTGGCGCTAATTAAGTTATCTCGCTTCTGACAACATTTTTTACGGATTTTGGCACTAAATCCGCCGAGAATCCCATGTTGTGAAGACATAGCCTAATGGGCCAGATACAGTATTTTGTGTATGTGTATGTATGTGTATATATATATATATATATATATATATATATATATAATCTGTGATATATATATATCTGTGTGTGTGTGTATGTATGTATGTATATATATGTGTGTGTATGTATAAATCCACACATATATGTATGCGTGTGTGTGTATTAGAGATGGGCGAATTGATTCTAACGAAGTGGAATTCGTTGAGAATTTCAGGAAAACTTCGGTTCGGAACGAAGTCGAACTTTGGGGTACTTCGCGTGAGCGAAGTGTGCTTTTGATTGATAAAATGGCTGCGAGCACATGGCGTTACATGGGGCAAAGAAGTCTGGGAGGAAGAAGGGCATAGCCTGCATGACATGTGCAGAGATGAAGCCAATCAGAGACCGGCGGGATTCTGTGACGTCACCGCACTATATAAGTCCGGGCGCGACGCTGGGAGCTCATACCGCTCTCACTGTACTGATCAGGGAAGGTGCTGCCGCGGCTGCTTATGATAGCTGATGCTAAAGAACGCATTTTTATACAGCGATTTTTGGGGGGTGTCTAAGCTTGTCTCAGAGACTGCTTCTCTTAATGTTCTATTTCTGATTTTTGGGGTATTGGATCTGAAGTCCAGTGTGTGTCCAGTGCAGCTGCATATACATTTTAATGCTATCTGCTCACAGCACATTGAATATCCAAGGGGATCTAAGCCTGTTCCTGTTGTATTCATTTAAAGAAACAGCGTTTTACAATACGAATACCACTTCATTTTTGGCTGCTCAATAGTGTTGAGCGATTTTTATCGACAAAGTTGAAATCGGCAAGGTTTTTATGGTGATCGAAATTTCCAGATCATGCGATAATTAAGGTTAAAATCTGTGCATCATCTATTAAGATCGCGCCATTTTCGGCGCTTCCTGTAATTTTGGCGGCCAGCAAATCAGATTACAGAATAGAGCAGGGTGAGATGTGTGTTGCGACGTCATGACTGGGATTGTGTATGGTTGCGATTGGCTGGAAAAATCACATGGACCTCGTATTACATAGAACAGCGTTCCTGTTCAGCCTTAGTGTCTCTCAGCTTCTCATAGGAAAAATAGGACGTGCGCTCTGCCTGTGGCCAAACAGCTCAGCGAAATAGTCTATTTCTGCACAGAGAAACCTCTACTATTAGCTGTGATCCTTCCAATATAGTAACATTAGACATTTGCAGATTTTATGTAGTTAGCTAGAGAATTTTAAAGCAGTATCTACCGCTGTAACGTCACAGGAGGAGCGGGGGGGGGGGGGCCGCGGGCGAACACAGACAAGCTCTATCTATAAGTACACGGGATAAAGTTAACCAAGACTTAGTGTAGGACTTGCACTGCAATATCTTTATTATTAACAGTTTGCTATTGAATATTTCCTGGATATTGGGCAGCCTGAACAAATAGAGGATACACATCATAAAAAGAAACTGCAGGTCTCTTTGTTATGTGCAAAACTCCACTTTTATTATCAGTATACATTTCAGATAGGTGTTCATTTTCAATTTTACCAATTCCACCTGTGTTGATATATCCACCTTGCAGTTAAATTACAATCCAGCAATCTTGTAGTCAGCACAGGTTGTTTGTTGCCAAAAATACCGTGTATCATACGAAAACATAACAGATACGTGTTTTTTGACTTTTGCGCACCAGCTTTGTTCATTGACGTAGCATCCACGTAAATCTTAAAAACAGCAATTCTATAGTCACCACAGGTGAATTGAAAGGTGCAAAAATAACTTGTATATACGAAAACATAACAGACACGTGTTTTTTGACTTTTGCGCACCCAGCTTTGTTCATTGACGCAGCATCCACGTTAATCTTAAATCAGCAATTCTATAGTCACCACAGGTGAATTGAAAGGTGCAAAAAATACTGTGTATTATACGAAAACATAACAGATACGTGTTTTTTTTTACTTTATGCCCAGTCCAATTTGTTGATAGACACCTTGCAGTTAATTTTGAATCCATCTATTTTGTTTTGTTTAGAGGGATTTGAGAATAGCTGTGATTTGCCGTCTTTTAATAAGAGACTTTCCTAAACTATTCCATACATTCTCTAATTTTTATATTTCTGAACATGGAGCTAAATGCAGGTGGTAAGCGAGCAAAGAGGAGGGTAGCACAGGGAGGTAGAGGTACGAGAGAAGGTGCTCCTTCCAGTGCTGGCGACAACACGCATGCCAGCGGATCGTCAGTTGCAGGACCGTCAGGCCTGTCATTCGCTGGGTCAGGGCCCTGTGAATCTAAGTAACGAACATCATCGCCAATCTGTCCTTCAGTGGTTAATGCAACCTGCATCTAGCAGTCTTACCTCCTTGTCCTCACCAGTCACGCCCCCAAATGTCGTCATCAGCACATTCAGCATCCGTCCAACATGAAGCAGCCCAAAATGTCAACTCGTGTACCCACCACTGTGGATAATCCATTGTCTGAAGACCTCTTTGATGACAAAATGCGGTTGGGGTCAGAAGGCATGTTAAAAGATCAAGAGGATGATTTAGTCTGCTCTGACGCCTAGTTACTGATGCCATCAGAGGAGGTGAAGGAAGCCGGTCAATCGGCAAAAATCCCGGGCGGTCGGCAACGCCTTGCAGTGCCCCTTGCTTGTAGCCCGCAGCTTCTGGATGCAGAAAGTCAGGACGACCAAGTCACCTGTGTTGATGATGATGATGATGACGACATTGCGGATCCATCCTGGTCTTTTCTGCAGAATTTGCTTGCGAGCGCTTCATCAATGGACGAGGAGGAAGACGATGGGGTAGTGTCAATACGGGTCCCGCCACAAAAAGGGAGAGGGCGGTCGCAGAAGTCCGCTGATACCTCGCTTATCGCCGTCAAAAAGGTCCAGGACCTCTCAAGCCTGGGCCTTCTTTGAGCAAGCCTCTGATTCACCCAGCGATGTCATATGCCGCCTTTGCCGTAAACGCATAAGTAGAAGCAAGAACCTTAAGTGGTTAACCACCACCAACATGTCTAGTCACATGCAGCGAATGCATGAGTTGAAATGGAGGGAACACTTGGCCAAAAAAGGCCAGACCAACGCCGGGCCTCCAACCACTGTCACACCCTCTGTCTCCGCCTCCTCCTCCTCCGCCACCACCAAGCGTTCCTCAGCTGCCCATGTCTCTCAGAGTCATGATCAGGGATCAGCCTCCGCTTCAGCCTCCACCGTCGCCCGAGTACCACCAGCACCACCAGAGACCCATCCTACCCCTTCTCCTTCTGCCAGTTTGACGACCTGCATGCCGTACAGCGGCCAGTCTAGCAGCCAGCCTTCTGTCTTCCAGGTTTGGGAGCAGAAGAAACACTTTAACCCAAACCATCCCAAAGCCAAAAGCCTGAATGTCGGCATTGCCAGGCTTTTGGCCTTGAAAATGTTGCCTTTCCGTCTGGTGGACACAGATGGGTTCCGCCACGTCATGGCCCTCGCCTGCCCCCAATACCAGATGCCAAGCAGGCATTTCTTTGCCAGAAAAGCCGTCCCTGCCCTGGCCAGCCACGTGTCATCTAAAATTTCAAGCGCGTTGTCTGCATCTGTGTCCGGAAAGTCCATCTCACCACCGACACATGGACTAGTAAGCATGGCCAAGGCCGCTATATCTCTGTGACAGCTCACTGGGTGAGCTGGGTGGATGTCTCTGGGGGTGACGGTGGCTCTCAGGCTCGGCGCACGCTCTTCAAACCGCAGGGATGGTGCAGGGCTCTTTCCCCCAAGGTCCTCTGGTGGCATCACGTGCCCAGAGACACCAGGCCGTGTTGAAATTAATCTGCCTTGGAGACCGTCCACACAGGTCAGGAGCTGTGGACGGCTCTCCGCAACGAGACCGAGCGCTGGCTGGGTGACAAGAACCTTGTGCCAGGCAAGGTGGTGTGCGATAACGGGCGAAATCTGCTGGCCGCCCTTAAGATCGGTAGGCTGGAGCACATCCCTTGCCTGGCACATGTCATGAACCTTGTCGTCCAGAAATTTCTAAAGAGCTACCCGGGTCTGGACTGCCTGCTGAAGAAGGCTCGAGGTCTGAGTTCGCACTTCCGCCGTTCGCACCCTGCTTCGTCCCGCCTGGCTGCGTTGCAGCGTCAGCTCGGCCTCCCCGTCAACCGTCTCATTGTTGACGTGGCAACACGCTGGAATTCCACCCTCCACATGCTCCAGCGATTGTGGGAGCAGCGCAATGAAATTACGCAGTACGAAGTGACACATGGCCTGACAAGCAGCGGTGCGGACCTCGGGGTGTTGAGCCACCGAGAGTGGAGGCAGGTGAAAGAGCTCTGCACCATCCTTGCCAGTTTTGAAGAAGCCACCAAAATGGTCAGTGCAGACGATGCCCTTGTCAGCATGACCATTGTGGTGATCTTAGTTCTGGAACGATCGTTGGACACTCTGAAACATCAGGTCCCACCAGCGACGGAGGAGGAGACGGACACAGATGCAGACACGGAGCCTTTCTCTCCGTCAAATCCAAAAGGCCCGACAGGTTCTCAATTTTATCGGTCTTCATTAGGCAGTGGTTCAGGGTCCAGAGCTAGTGCAAGGCGGCACCTCAGCTCTCAGGGTGCATCATCTGAGGCAAGTCAGGGCTGTGTTGAAGCTGTGCTGGAGGAAGCGGAGGAGGAGGAGGAGGTATTCCTAGACACCGACGTCCCTGCCTTGGAAAGAGGTTGGCGTGAATTTGAGGCAGATGAGGAAGATGAGTTTGCTAGTGCCCCTCAACCCAGAGGCTTGGGAACTCAATGCTCCATCTCTCACATGAGTGCTTGGATGCTCCATTTCCTCCAACATGATCCTCGCATTAAGGCCATCAAAATGAACAACAGTTACTGGGTGGCCACCCTCCTGGATCCCCGGTACAAAACAAAACTCGGCACTTTCCTTCCACCCACCCAAATAGAGAGTAAAATGCAGGAAATGGAGACCTTGCTGATTGATCAACTGGAGACATCTGTTGCGTCTGCTTCACGTTCTTCAAATGTCACGGTGGAACAACGCCAGCGACGTGACAGCAGTAGAGTGCCAAGTAGCCGTAGCGGCAGCAGCGGCAGCAGCAGGCAAAGTGGCAGAAGCCTAATGGGTGACCTCTGGCAATCTTTATTTACCACCTCACCAACGCATGCAATGCAGGCCACAGATACAACACCCAGAGACCAGCTTAAGATCATGGTGCACGACTATCTGCATCTCAACACCGATGTTTTTGTATGTGTTCCGGACCCAATAGACTTCTGGGTATCCAAAATGGACGAATGGCCCGAGCTGGCTCGCCACGCCATAGTGGTGTTGTCCTGCCCAGCAGCCAGCGTCATATCTGAGCGGACCTTCAGCACAGCCGGAGGAGAAATAGAAGACAAACGCATCCGGCTTTCCACAGATTATGTGGATCGTTTGACTTTCATCAAGATGAATCAGGCATGGATCTCTGATGATGTTGTGGCCCCAATTGCCGAGTTCACCGATTAGTTGCTGGTCTACTTCACATTCCTCTCCAAACAGAAATGGTCCTCTTGAAAAACTTATTTTTAAAATGATCATTTCTTACTGCAATTTTTATTCTCAATTCCCAACAGTTCATTTTGCTGGTTTTGCTGTGAGGAGACTAAAAGACACCAAGGTTTCATGACAAAACCATATTCCATTTACTCACTTCATCTTTAGAATTTTTCACATTGTCAATGGTTTTGGGGTCATGTTGCCTCACAATTTTTAACAGTGGTTGAGAAGTCATATTTATAATTTTTTGGGGTCATGTTGCTGTGAGATACAGCAATAATCATGGTCCTTTGGAACAGAAATGTGGCTTCTAAGTGGCATTTCTCCTTCACAATTTTTAACAGTGGCTGAGAAGTCATTTTTTATAATTTTTTGGGTCATGCTGCTTTGAAATGGAGCAATACTAAAAAATGTTGTTTCTAATAGACATTTGTTCTTCACAATTGTCAAAAGTGGCTCATGGGTCATGTTTTGAATTTTTGGGGGCATTTTGCTGTGACATGCAGCTATACTACAGGTCCTATTCTAAAAAAATGTTGTTTCTAACAGACATTTGTTCTTCACAATGGTCAAGAGTGGCTCAAGGGTGATGGTGCTGTCAGAAACAGGAATAGGTAGGACACTGTTAATGGACACATATTGCAAAATGACTTGTTTTTGCAAGATCTTTAACATAGCTATCAATCCCTTTATTGAGACAACCCATTTAATACAATTAAAAAAGAGAAACAAAGACATGGTGGGATTCCATCCGATTTTAAAAATGTGTTTTCTAGAATTAAAGTACTAAAAAACTTGCATGTACAAAATAGCTGTTAAAAAAATTCCTCTGAATTGTACAAGGGAGGTACAGGAAAACTTGACTAGATGTAGGTTATTCAGAGGACATGGAGTATGGAGCACGGACAGAGAACCAAGTACAGAGACCATTTCCTCCAGCACGTTGAGTAAAATGAGAAAAAGAATGCCAAGATAAAGGGCACCTGGGTGTAACAGGAGCGTTAACCACCAGTATTTCCAAGTGAAGCTCAATTGGTCCACACTCATACGGAGGGGCAAGCGCTACCCAGGTCTTGACTGTGTACTGAGGAAGGCTGGAGTTCTCACACTTCCGCTTCCGCACTCTGCTTTAGCACGACAGTTTTCGTTGCTGCGTCATCAGGGCATTTTAACCTACGTGTTAATAGATGACGGACGCCAGCCTGGGCTCTCACCGCACCCACTGTAACTCCGGCCCTGGGTCATGCTGTGGCCCAGGACAGGTATAGTCAATGTCCAGTGAAACTAAAATGGTGGTTGAAAGACTCCTTTTTCCGGCACTTTTTAAATCTGGGGGTTATGCAGGTTTGGGGCTCATGCTGTGGCCCAGGACAGGTATAGTCAATGTCCAGTGAAACTAAAATGGTGGTTGAAAGACTCCTTTTTCCGGCACTTTATAAATGTGGGGGTCATGCAGGTTTGGGGCTCATGCTGTGGCCCAGGACAGGTATAGTCAATGTCCAGTGAAACTAAAATGGTGGTTGAAAGACTCCTTTTTCCGGCACTTTTAAATGTGGGGGTCATGCAGGTTTGGGGCTCATGCTGCGTTCCAGGACAGGGATATTCAATGTCCAGTTCAAGTAAGATGATGGTTCAAATCATACTGCCTTCTGGCACTTTTTAATTTGTGGGTGATGCAGGTTTAAGGGTCATGCTGTGGTACAAGACAGGGATAGTGAATGGTGTGTGTTTTTTTTTCTGTGGCTTTTATAACCTAAGTGTGTTGCCTAAGATGTAGCACGTATCCATTTGACTGTTGTGGATGTTAATTCCAGCTTCTCCAGCCCTGTTTGGGTGTAAGAATGAAGGTGTTGTTGCTCTCCCATAGACTTTAATGGTCATCGCTCATAATCGACTGCTCACTATCGAAAAACCTTATCGATGGTGGTCGACTATCGACTATCGCCCGATGTCGATAGCCAACGTAATCGCTCAACACTACTGCTCAATTCTTTTGCACAATTTACATCCAAGGGTTAATTAAGCGTTGTTCTGCTGTTGTGGTGACTAAAAGAAACCGTTTATTTCACCGCCAAAAAATACATTTTTCCTGTAGCATAATTCACAAGCGATGGTTAATTACAAGTTTTCCTCTTGTTGTTTAGCATAAAAAACACGCCATTGTAACACGCTACAAAGCTCGTAGTTTGTGGTTGCTCAATTCTTTTGCGTAATTTACGTCCAAGGGTTAACTAAGTATTTTTCTGCAGGTGTACTCAGTAAAAAAGAAATTTGTTTTTCACCCCCCACAGAAAAAAATTTGTGCATAATTCATTCCGAAGGTTTTAAACCCTGTTGTGTTTTATATTCAGTAAAAACAAGAGTTTTTAAACGGCATAAAGTCGTTTTTCCCGCCCTTTTGTGGAGGCAATTTATACCAGGGTTCCAAGCTTCTTAGTGGGTTTTATTTGGGCAAAAACAGGTGTGTATTTATCATACACAGTATCTTCATCAACAGTGTCCCTGTAATTTTAGAACAAACAGTATGTAGAAGAGAGGTGGAGGCTCCTTTCACTGCGAGGGCAGAAGCAAAACTTCCTGGAGCAGGCCGGTGCGCAAGCAAGGGGGGTGACGCGCAGGGGTCATCGGTTGGCCCAACTGCCGCTGTCTTTGCGGCCGTGTGCTGATAGCAAAACCCAGGGTTTTTGTTGGTTGATTGGTATCCCCTTCCCCCAGTGACATCTGACAACCCCGCCCAAAGGGCGTTTGGGAAAAAAATAGACACAACCCTTAGTGGCATGACCCGGGGGGAGGTCACCCCGTCCCCAACCCCCCCTCTTTTCCCCTCCGGTTCCCCCACCAGAGAAACTTATGTGGTCGGGGTCAGCGCACTATATGCGGGATGAACAATTTGAGGAGGGCAGTTGCTGCTACTTTGGGAGGAAAAAATGGGGCATTCCCGCTTCTTGCAGTAGGCGGGAAAGTATAGATGTGGGGGGGTTTGGGATAGTGTGAGGGTTCAGCCTTGCTTTCCAAGACCGGTGTGAGGCGCAGGATCGTTTAAACACAAATAGATAATGATGTAGCCGACCGGTTTGGGACCCGGGTTGGGCAAGGGCTCTTATCGTCAGGGGAAGGGGGGTCGTTGCGCGGGAGGCGCGGCGCAGCCAAAGTGGGTTGGTGGCGTGGTAGCGGGTAGCAGCGTGTGAGGTGGGGTCAAGGGCCAGGGGGTTTTAAAAAACCCGTTCGCGGGCCCAAAAAAGTAGCGGAAAGGGGGCCCCTCAGCAAAAAGCGGCGGTTTTAATCATCAGTGGGAGCGTTGGGTAAAATTTGATACTCGGCAGTGGGGCGTTTTTTGCTAGACCCCGGAGGGCCCGAATATGGGTATATGTGAATCTGTGGGCAGGGAAAGTGAAGGTGGCCAGGGAGCTAATTTGGCCCCATGGCCCTGCTCAAACAAGCAGCGTCACCACCCGGTGGCCGGGAGAAAGTGGTAGTGGGTGGTCCATCCTGCCGCCGCAAAAACCTGCAACAGCACCCCCCCAATGGCACGAGCCATTGCCCCAAAACCCAAGGCTCCCCCCTTGCAAAGGGGAGCTGTTTCTTTTGCATCATCTCCCGGTCCAGGGGCTCCTGCCCTCGTTTCTTGGGCCAGCAGTCGTTCAGCGAGGCAATTGCAAAGAAAACAAAGTATGGTCCCCAACCATCCTCAGGTTGCAGCGCGACCGTGCTTGTCCAAGTTGTTGGTACTGCACCCCCTTCCTTTCCAAAGGGTGGGATCTGCACCTTTTCAGAAAAAATAATGGCTTGTGCTGACCGAGATGGGGTTCCAACCCGAAAATTTCTTTTCCAAAAAGGCAGTACCGACTTGATAAATATGTAGAACGAAGGGGGGCCCAGCCTTGAGCTTCGGTTTGTTAAAGGTACACGCAGCGCGGACGTCTGGAGCTTTTAATAGGGTAGGGCCCCCAGTGATGTCCTTTACTCCCCATGGGTGAATGTGTTTCTCCCCGACCCCAAAACTTGGCTGGAGACGGCGCTTTTCTCCCCCGTTTCAAAACGGGTCCTGGGCCAATGGGCCCCTTTCCCCCACCCCACCATTCCCCTCCACAAGTACGCCCCATCATCCACGTGTGGGAACGCGGTGTCACGCGTTCTACACCGGGTTTTGCCTCGGCGAACGACGTCACACGGGGGGAAAAAAAGTCGCGTCTGGCAAGAAATCGATGTGGGCTTGCCCCCGCCCCAACTGAAAATGGAAAGGGTGACGGAAAAAGGAATAAATTGGTGCCCGTCCCTGCCCCGAGAAGGGTGGTCCCATTGGGCCCTGCGGGCGCATTGTTCAATCATGTTGTAAAAAAGGTTCCTAAAGGGTCTTCCACCAATCTTCAGAAGATTCAAAAAAATACCAAAGGGAAAATGTGCTTTGAAATTCCCCCTTCCTACAAAAGCCAGGAAAACCCCCCCTCGGGGTTTGCAGGGG
This sequence comes from Phyllomedusa bahiana, assembly GCA_025379985.1. Taxonomy (NCBI): domain Eukaryota; kingdom Metazoa; phylum Chordata; class Amphibia; order Anura; family Hylidae; genus Phyllomedusa; species Phyllomedusa bahiana. The sequence goes on along the minus strand of JAODAL010007544.1, from coordinate 78,266 downwards.
CCAAAACGGCCTCCCCCAAAACCATCTGTAATGGATTTTTTTCCCCCCGTGGGAAATTTTCCGCCTGCACATTTTGGGGCCCGACTTTATGAACAGAAAAAGGGCCCAAATTAACGTTTTTTTTTGATGATCCGGGGGACGGAGTACCCCCTGTTTTAACTTTGATGTCAGCCGTGGCAGAAAATTGCGGAAAACCTGCTTTTTGTTAAAGGGCATTCGGGGGGGCCACGTTTTTGTCAGTCGCCGGGGAATTCGGGAGGGAAAAACGTCATTCCACTGCTTAATGTCCTAAAAACAGATGCTGAAAAATCTTTTCTGGGCAGGAGACTGGAGACGTGGGGGACTACATTCGTGGCCCTGGGGCCCGGGGGTGGGGACTAAAATTTGGGGGAAAGGGGGGAACTTTGGGGACCCAGAAGCTTTTGTCTGGTAAATAATTGAGGGGAAATTTTTTTCAAACCCAGGTAAAAGAGAGGGGAGCAGGAGCAGCTGGGGGGGAGGTAAAAGGGAAAGATGAGGAGGAGACGAGGGAAAGGGACCCGAAAGAAACCGTGGCAGTATAGAGGGGAGATGGTTGGGGGGGGAAACCCCCTCGGATTCACTTGTGCAGTGGCCTGCGCATGCTGTTTTTGCCTGGCTAGTGACAGCCGAAAAATCCCCCATCCGGCAGGGGGGGAATGACTTCGGGTTTTTTCCCGCTTTTGGGAAACCCTCGCTACCAGTTCCAAAATGGGGGCCTTTTTCCAGCTATTGAGGGGAGGACAAATCAAATACTAAGGGAAAAATCCCCCTTTAATCAGTTGCCCGTCCCTATGTGGGGGGATTTTCCTCCTCTAAACCGGGGGGGGGGGTTTTCTTCAGCCCCTTCCCGTTCAAATGCCGCGCGGCGGGGGAAAAAGGTTTGAGGGGTGGGAGAAAAGAAACCAGCTCATCAGAAGAAAACCAAACCCTGGAGCCCTTTTGATGAGCAGCTTCCAGTCACCCGCCTGGGTGAGGGGGGGCAGTCGCCGGGAGCAGCAGGGGGGAAACCTGGGCGGGCCCCTTTGAACCAAACAGGTGGTGGCCTTACTTCCCCCCAGCACTTTTGGCCCCCCTTGTTAGAAGTTCCCCTGGAAATGGGCACCCAAAAACGGCATGTGTGGCCGAAAACTTGCCGATTTTTGCGTGGAGAAGCTTTTGTCCCCGGCCCAAAGAAAATTGTGGCACGAGAGGGTTTTTTCAGTGCGGGGGGGGCCATCTTTTTCCCCCAAAAGGGAGAAACCCCTTGTCATGTGATTTTTTGGAAACGACTGACCTTTGTCAAGGTTGGGGGGGGAATTCGGAGTGGATCGGCCAGGTTTTTCCATACCCCAAATTCCTTAGGCGCCAGATTTAAATAGCCATGACGTAACCCAAACTGGTGGAAAATGATTTCGGGGTTCCAAAACTCCCTGCCCCCGCCACTTTTCGGGATGACCCCACCCCCCTTATCCCAACTTTGTTTGACAGTTTCTCCATCTGCCACCAACCTTTTTTAAACCAGGGACGGGTTTATTGCCACCCCCCCCCCCAACTTGCCCTTTGGGGCCCAATTTAGGGCCCTTTGGGGCTGCTTTTTGCGGGTGCCGTGAAATCCCCCACTGTGTAATTGTCCCCTCTCTCGGGGACCTTCCCTTTTTTCCCGCTGCCGCCGTCACCTCCACTCTCTGTCATTGGGGCCACTCTGGGGGTATTTCCAATTTTTTGCCCCCCCCAGAATGTAAATTTGGGGCCCTGCCTGCCCCTCATGTGCGCTTGTGCTGAGCCTGCCCCCCTTAAATTGGGGGTAATTTGTGCCACTCTCTGTCCTCATGTGCTGTGCGGTGACCTTAACCTCTGTCTTTGTCCCTCTCTGTGGCCTACTTCCCGGGTTTTGCCAAACCGAATGTCCATTTTGCCACTGTCTGACCTAATGTTTGCTGCCGCCATCACCTCCCTCTCTGTCTTTTGGGGCCATTTCTGTGGCCCTACTACTGTTTTTCCCAAACCTCCCTAAATTTGTCATTGTGCCACTCCTGACCTTTTGCTGTGCCCCCGGGTCCCCTCCACATCTTTTCATTGTCCCAATTTGTGGCCCTTTTTATGTTTTCCCAACCTTTCCAAAGAATGTCTTTGGGGCCCAATGTTGCCCTCAGGCTTTGTTTCCCGTGCCTCCCTGTTCTGTGTGCCACTTTTTTTTCCAAACCTACGGGTTTTGCCAAATTTCCCAAAATTGTCATTTTTGCCATTTTCTGACCTCATGTTTGTGCTGCAGTGCTTCCACACTGTGTCTTGTCCCAATCTTGCCCTCTTGCTGCTGCTGTGTGTGACCCCCAAATCTCTGTCATTGTGCCACCTGGGGCCCTTACTATTTTTTTGGCCACCTCCAGAAAAATCTTTGTCCCCATTTGTTTGACCTCATGCTGCTGCTGCCGTAAACCTCCACACTGTTTTTCATTGTGCCACTTGGGGGCCCTGCCCCTGTTTTTCCCCACCTCCAAAATGTCTTTGTGCCACTCCCTGACCTAAATGCTGCTGTTGCCTTTCCCCTCCACACTTTTATTTGTGCCACCTCTGAATCATGCCTGCTGTGCTGTAAACCCCCACCTCTTTTCTTTTGTGCCATCTGTGGTTTATTTCTTTTTTTGAAAACAACCGAATGTTTTGTGCCCTGTTGACCTCATGGCTGCCGCCTTTCCCCCCACTCTCTGTCATTTTTGCCACTCTGTGGCCTCCCCCTTTTTTCCCACCCCCAAGAATTTCTTTTGTTCCCAATTTTCTCTGCCTCATGCTGCTGGCCCCCGTCACCCCACTCTTTTGTCTTTTGTCCCCACTCTGGGGCCCCTATTTACGTTTTGCCACCTACAGAATTTTCATTTTTCCCACGGTCTGACCTCTTTGCTGCTTTTTGCCGTGCCCTCCACCTGTGTCTTTTGTGCCACCCCTTTTTCCCTTTCCTCCCTTTTTTTGGCCACCCCCCGGGTTGTCATTGTGCCACGTCGGGACCTCATGCTGCTCCCTGCAGGGCCTCTCCACCTGTTTTCATTGTGCCACTCTCGGGCCTCTTGCTGCTGTGCTGTGACCCACTCTTTTGTCTTGTGCCACTATGTGGCCTATTTATTTTTTTTTTCCCACCTCCAGATATCTTTGTCCCAAATGTATGACCTATGCTGCTGCGGGCCGTAAACCTCCACACTGTGCATTGTGCCACTCTGTGGCCTCCCCTGTTTTTGCCACCTCCAATATGTCATTGTCCCAAATTTGCCTGCCCTCTTGCTGTGCTGCCTTTGCCCCCCCCACTGTGTCTTTGGTTGCCCCCTCTCTGCCTCTTTTGCTGTGCTCCCGGGTGACCTCCACTTCTGTCTTTTGTGTCATCTGGGGTTTACTACTTTTTTTGCCACCCCCAAAATGTCTTTGGTGCACTGTCGGGCCCTTTCATGTGTCCCGGGCCCGTCACCCCCCCAAACCTCTCTGCCATTTTTTGCCACTTGGGGCCCTTTTATTTCCTGTTTTTGCCACCTCCAGAATGCCCTTGTCCCAAAAGTCGGGTCCTCATGCTTTTTGCCCCCGTCACCTCCACTTTTTTTCTTTGTGCCACTTGGGTTTCTCCATTTTATGCCACCCCCAAATTTTTTCATTTGCCACTCTCTGCCTAAAGCTGTTTGGCGCCGTCCCTCCACTCTCTGTCTTTGGGCCCACTTTGGGGGCCTACTTTTTTTTGGGCCGCTCCGGGAATGCCCTTGTCCCAATGTTTGGACCCATGCTGTGCCACCTTTCCCCCAACTCTTCATTGTGCCATTGGGGGGGCCCTATTCTGTTTTCCCCAAACTCCAAAAATGATTGTCCCACTGTCTGACCTCATGCTGTTTTGGCCTTCACCCCCACGCTCTTTTCATTTTTGCCATCTGTGGCCTCTATTTTTTTTGAAACCTCCAAAATTTTTCATTGTCCCCACTGTCTTACCCTTGTGCTCCCCCTCCCGTGCCCCTTCCCCCCTGTGTCATTGTCCCCACTCTGGGGCCCTGCTCCTTTTTTTTGCCACCTCCGGAATGTCATTGGGCCCCCTTGCCCCTAAACCTCCCCGCTGCTGTGCCGTCCCTTCCAAAATGTGTCATTGTTGCCACTCTTGCCTCATGTGCTGTAAACCCTTCACTCTCTGTAATTGTGCAAACTTGGGGCCCTATACTTTTTTTGCCACCTTCCGAATGTCATGTGCCCCCCTGTCTGCCTCATGCTGTTTGTTGACGTGACCCCCAAAACTTTTGTAAATTTTTCCCACTTGGGGCCCTATTTTACTGTTTTTCCCCTCCAGAATGTCATTGGGGCCCACTGTTGCCTAAATTGTTTGCTGCCCCCCTTTCCTTTAAATTTTCTGTCATTTTTCCCCTCTGTGGCCTCCTTATTTTTTGGGCCCCCTCCAGAAGGGCCCATTTTTTGCCATTTTGACCTCTTTGCTGCTGTTTCCCGTCACCCCCCTTCTCGGGTCATTGTCCCAAAACTCTGTGGCACCCGATCATTTTTTGCCATTCCAGAAGGTCTTTTGTCCCACTCTCAGCCCTCTTGTGCCCCCAAACCGTCACCTCCACTCTCTGTCTTGTCCCACTCTGGGGCCCTTTATTTGTTTTGGGCCCCCTCCAGAATGTCTTTGGTGCCACGGTTGACTTTTGCTGCTGCTCCCGGGTCACCTTTACCCCCTTTTTTTGTAAAATTTGTACCATCGGTGGCTTTAATACTGTTTTTGCAACCCCCCAGGGTCTTTGGTGCCACTCTCTAAAACCTCTTGTGCTCCCACCAGCACCCCCCATCCCCTGTCTTTTGTCCCAATTGGGGCCTACTACTTTTTTTCCCAACCTCCAGAAATGTAATTTTTCCACTGTCTAAATCTTTGTGCTGTTGCTGTAAATCCACACTGGGGCTTGTGCCATTTGGGGATGCTCCTGTTTTTGCCACCCCAGAATGTCTTTTGTGAAACTCCCTTAACCTCTTGCGGCTGCTGCCGTGCTCTCCCCCATTTGTGTATTTCCCAAACAGCCCTTGACCTCAGTTGGCTCCCTTGGGGGACTTCCCCTTCTCTGTCATTGTTCCCAAACTCTGGGGGCCTACTACTGTTTTGCCACCCCCCGAATGCCCTTGTGCCACTGTCTGACCTCATGCTGTGTTTGCCGTCACCCCCCACTCTCTGTCTTTTTTGCCACTCTGTGGTACTATTTTTTTTGCCCTTTCCGGGGAATTTTATTGTGCCACTTCTAAACCTCATGCTGCTGCCCCCGGGTTCATTTTCCACTTTTCCCCTCATTGTCCCACTCTGGGGCCTACTACTTTTTTTCCCACCCCCCCAAAGAATGTCATTTTTGCCCTCCCTGCCCTCATGCTCCTGTTTGGACCGTGCCCCTCACCCCGGGTTCATTGTGCCACTTTTGGGACCTAATGTTTTTTGCTGCTGCTGTGACCCCCCAAATCTCGGGTCATTGTGCCCTCGGGTGGCCTACTACTGTTTTCCCAACCTTTCCAAGAATGTCATTGTGCCCTGTTGCCCCAAATGTTGCTGCCGCCGGAAAAACCTTTCCAAACTCTTTTTAAATTTTTCCCCAACTCTTTTGGCCCTATTTCGGGTTTTTGCCACCCCCCGCAGGGTCTTTTTTGTGCCCCCCTTCGCCTCTTTGTTCCTGCCGCCGTCCCCCTCCCCTTCTTTTAAATTTTTTGCCACTTGTGGTACTCCAGTTTTGGGCCCACCTCCAAAATTGTCATTGTGCCCGGTTGACCCATGCTGTGCCACCTTTCCACCTTCCTCTCTGTAAATTGTGCCACTCGTGGTACCCCTGTTTTTGCCACCTGGGAATGTCATTGTGCCACTTTAACCCCCTTTGGCTGCTGGGGTTTGGGCACGCCGTCACCCCCCACCTTTTGTCACTAATGTTGCCCCTCACCCTTTAAAGGCTTTTTTTTTTTTTCCGGGCTGTGTGCCATGACTTTACAGGCTACTTTTCCCCCCCAGTTTTTGGTAAAGTTTTGCCCCCCCCTTTGTGTCGGGGGAATTTTTGGATTTTGAAGTTTTTTCAAAGAGGGGGGGGGGCCTTTCATGGGGTTTGCCCAAAAAAACAAACATTTTTTTAAAAGGGCCCAAAACCCAAGCTCCCTCTGCATTTTTTTTAAAGGGCCATGGCCAAGTTCTACAGCCCCCTCCCGGGTCTTTTAGCCTGGAAATGTGTTTTTTAACGCGTTGCCCCAAAAGAAATTTTCGGCGAATTTTTTTTTTTTGGGGAAATTGGGGAAAAAGTGCCCCCAAACCGAATTTTTGAGAAAATTCTCCCATCTCTAGTGTGTATGTTAAATACACACATATATATATATATATATATATATATATTATATATAATATATTATATATATATATATATATATATATTATATTATATATATATATAAAGAACCCTGTCTAGAAAGATGGATACCCTACTAGACAAAGAATTTCTTCCAGACACAATGAATGGTGTAACCGGATGAGATACAATCAAAAATTCTTTTAGACCACAATCAATAAGGCCCATTTCAAAGGCATCATCAACTGTGCTCTTAAGTTTGCAGCAGAGTCAAATTTGGGATCATTAGACAACTTCCTGTACACTAAAGGGTCACCTAACTGACGATTGGCCTCATAAATATTGTGTTAAATCCATTATGACAATGGCTCCGCCTTTGTCAGTGGGTCTGATAATTGTGAATGCAAAACATTGAAGCAAAACATTTCCTTTATTACTCAATTTTAGAGACTCAATATCCTGTTTGACCAATTGCATATAGGTCTCAACAGGATGAGAAGATATAGATGGCACAAAATTACTTGTATTAGATAACTCAAAATCCTTCAATCTAAAATCAACATCATTATTGTCTACAGTAACAGCACAAGTGGACTGACTAAACCAGTGTTTCTCAACTCCAGCCCTCAGGACCCAACAGGTCATGTTTTCAGGATTTCCTCAGTATAGCACAGGTGATATAATTATTGTCTGTGCATTCTGCACAGGTGATATCATCAGTATTGCACAGGTGATATAATTGTTGTCAGTGCATTCAGTGGAAGACCCTGAAAACATGACCTGTTGGTGGGTCTTGAGGACTGGAGTTGAGAAACACCGGACTAAACCAAACACGTAACTTAATTTTACAGAAAAATTGTGCTAAATCCAATTCCGCCCTCTTATTTATGGTTTTGTGTAATTTTTAACACTTTTCATATATTGGCAATGTTGATTTTTTCAATATTGTCTCTTACTCACTATGCACTTTTTTGTGATTATAGTTACACAGTTTTGTTTCTGTATCTGTAACACTTTTTGTATTTTGTTTATTATTGTCAATTGTATTGATTGTTAATTGATGTCTTATGTGGTAAATAAATACAATTTTTCCTATATATATATATATATATATATAGTCAATTTTGTAGTCACATCAATATTTGATGCTATGATATGCGTATTACACAAACTATTGTTACACTGACTTAGCATCTTTTCAGTACGTGCACATGTATAATATGGAAAGAAGCATCATAAAAGTGATTGAGGTAAATGGAATGTCATTTCAGTTGATTAAAGACCTGTGTGTTGCAATAAAAAGACAGAAAAAACACTTTACCTTGAGGATTATAATACACAATAAAAGAACCAAATAAAGTTACATTGATATACACCTGCCAAAATTAATTTTACACACTAAATGCTCTTCATTACTTAGATTGATTTGAAACCAAGTTTAGTTTATTATGAATAATGTGAGATCAGAACACTTGCCTTTTTGATTTTAGGCAGTAATTGATTTAACCCAAGACAAGAGCACTGAAGGAGAAAATAGGCAATCTACTTATTGTCTGGATTTTGTCCAAAGTGACTCCATGGCATAATGTTCCCACAGGGAGCAACCTCTACAGTCTGAGCTAACGACTGTGTTGGTTACACATTTACTGTATATATACATTGGATATTCTGATTAAAAGCATGCTATGTCTCCTTCTCATGTGACAAGTAAAAAATCCTACTTCATAGTTGCTCCTTTTATAATGCATCATGGAAAGACCATTTAGTGTTCACATTCTATGCCCAAGCAGTAAGCAATATCTACCAGTAAAGTAAGAAAAAGTATATTAAATACAACAATTATTTCACTTTGACATTGTTACATGCAGCACATGGTGCATGCACGAATATGTTTTGATGACGAGCTGTGGACATTCTGTACTTCTAATCAGATTGCTAACTGTTGGATCCAAATATTGTAAAATATGCTTAAACTTGTTAGTGACACTCTTACTATGAAAATACTGGTCTTTGTTTGACATGTATGATAACTTGCCCATAGCAACCAGAGCTCCCATTTCAGAACAGTATAGGAAATGAAAGCTCTGTTTGCTATGCTTAACAAAGCCTTAGACAGTTGTCATACATGTGGCCCTAAGTTTTTGAGTCTGCAAGTTACTTGGCAGTTGTCAATTTGTTCATAAATATCCAGGAGGAATAAGGGTATATTCACACAGCATATCTGCAGGGTGTAATTCAGCGTGTAATTACGCTGCAGTACGCCCAAATTACGCCCCGCAAATACAGTAATTCATAGCTCTCATTGAGCGCTATGATTACCTGCCGTTTTCCCTGCGTACAATACCGTGCTGGGAGAAAGAAGTGACATGTCCCTTCTGCCCGGCATCTACGTGCCGGGGAAAGTGATTCAGAAGTATGTACTGGCCAGCGCATCTTCTGAAGCAGCAGGCGTATTGCAGTGTGCTCAGTACACGGCAAAATACACCGTGTGAACCTACCCTAACATAGGAATTGCATGAGCTTAAGAAAAGAGATTGGAGAACTGTTAATTAATGGAGAATAAAAGAATTTAGTAAAACTAAATCTCAGGTGACGTGGCCAGCTTTCTTGAAAGTTTACATCGGTTTTAAATTCAGATGGATGAAAATTCTCAGTCTTTATAAAACTAGCATGCATCTATCCCTGTATATTGCCCTCAAAGTGAGTTAGAAAAGGTGGTGGTGAGACAGTAAAAAGGAAACATCTGTCATCTGTTGCAATTGCTACTCCAGCCTCCAAAGCTATCAGTACAGCTACAGATTTTTTTTTAGTAAATACAATTTGTTATAAATTGGTTAACATGTGCAGTGCTTCTAATCCAGTAGCATATACAGTATATATTTTACAGGCGTTTTGGATGGTGGATGGCTCAAACTTTCCGTTGACAAGAGATAAAGCTCCTACAAAAATTCTTATCTTCATTAGCCCAAACCAAAACCAATATTCTAATCGCTTAATGCTTCTCACTTAGTCTATCATAAAAACTGAGCCAATGTAGATAATACAGAATAATTCAATGTGTGTTCTCAAGATTGCAAAATGTTGTGGAGTGTGGGCAAACCTGAGGCCATGTAGTTTCCAGATTTTAATTTTGGGGTTTTCCTATTCTAAAATGTAGCTAGTATTTCTCAAATTGTATTTCTCAATTGCATTTATGCTCCAGGATATATTATTTATCCTAAATATCTGTGTGGTTAACAAACACCTGACTGCTAGTATCTTACAATATCCCTCTATGCATGTAATGAAACCTCGGCTTAGTTTTAAATGTGCATTATTATCAGGCTGGCACTGTAGACAAATTCATATTCAAAACCAGTGACATGCAAGAAGACTTGAATTTACGAAATCCATTAATCCACTTAGTGGATAATTAAATCCAGCGTTTGAAGTCCTAATTTTGTATGTAAAGTCCTTCGCTACCAAGACGTTTGACTTGAAGTGATGAATTGCAGACCCCTAGTTACATAAAACACATCTTTATACATTTCCCAAAGTGCTGATGATTTATATAAACTCTTTATAGTGCTGCCACTTGTGAGCTTTACATTGCTGGGATTAGGTTATTTGAGGTTCATGTCTCTATCTATTAAGAGGAAACAAACCCACTAGTTAGCATGTGTCATATATTGTGTATTTAGAAGTAAGAGTGACCTAATAAAGTAAGAGTGGGTAAATGAGCTCTCCTGTAGGAAATAGGTGGCAACAGAGAGAAAGCTTTCTTCTGCAGTAAAGTGTCTCTACCTTTTTTTTTCTAGGAAGCATTCTTTGACCTGTAAGACTACCTATGCCAGCTAGAAGTCTCCACAAGAAGAAACACTACTCCCTACTGTGTTTATACAGCACTAAGGCATGATTCACATCTGCATTGGAGGTTCTGTTCTCAGCCTCTGGAGCAAATGTGGAACCAGATCTGTTTGATATTGAATACCAACAGCACCTGATATACCCCACTGACGACAATGGGGTTGCCTGGGTTTATGGCACTTTAAGAGATTGCAGCATGCTGCATTATTGTTGCAGGTATTTTGGATGGAATCTGCGATTTAGGCTCTAAATGCAATCTCTAATTATTATGTTAACCTGGCCTGATTTTTGCGAAATCCCTTTTTACGACATTTTAAAACATTTAATATCTTTAACACTTTTGTAAACATATGTGAACACATTTCCCTTCCTCTGCAGTAGATGAAATTGCTGTTTTTTTTTTTTTTTAACCCCTTACTGGCACAGGACATATGGGTACGTACGTCCTGGTGCCATTAAGGTTCTATGTCTATGTAGCAGGATTACTGGATATCGAAGACTGGTGTCATCCGCTAATTGCAGCCGACACATGGTGCTGACAGCAGGTAATGGAGCCAGCTCCATTCCCTGCTGTTTAACCCCTCAGATGAGAAATGGTGCTCTGCACTGCAGGTGCCAATATGTTACAATGGTGAATGGAAGCTTTATGAAGGTTTCCATTGCTGCTATGTCTGCCATTCTATCACTTTCTGCCTCAGGCAGGAAGTGTTAGAAGCACTGTCTTTGTACACCCTTCTGCAGTGTACCAACGCGCCCCTTAGTAGTCGAGTACCCTACAGGTGCCTACTGTTCATGTAAAAAAAAAAAGGTGTTTAACCCATTATCAACATTGGACATATTGGTATGTCCTAATGCCGGTAAGGGGCTTTGTAGCGGAATTGCAGTGCAATACCACTGACAGAACTGGTGAAACTGAGCCATGTTTGTTGGTCACTTTGCTCGCACCTGCCTTTTTCAACTTTTCCCATAAATTTTCAATAGGATTGAGATTAGGTCTTTGTGATGGCCACTCACTTGGTTATCCTTAAGCCACATTGTAACCAGTTTGGCAGCATGCTTCAGGTCACTGTCTATTTGAAAGACCCATTTCAGCCCAAAGCTTTAACTTCCTGGCTCATGTCTTGAGATATTGCTTCTGTATTGCCACATATTCTTCTTTTATCATGATATCATCTATTTTGTGAAGTGCACCAGTCCTTCCTGCAGCAAAACAACCTCACAACATGATGCTCCCATCAGTTGGGATGGTGTTCTTAGGCTTCCAAGTTCATCCCTTTTTCCTCCAAACATAATGATGGTTGTTATGGCCAAACAGTTCAATTCTAGTTCTGTCAGACCACGAGACATGTCTCCAAAAATGTAGGTCTTTGTTCCTGTGTGCAGTTTCGAACATTAATATAGCTTTTATATGTTTCTTTTGGAGTAATGGTTTCTTCCTGGCAGAATGGCCTTTCAACCCATAATGATACAGTACTCCTTTCACTGGGGATAATGAAACAATGTTTCCAGCTTCCGCAGCATCTTCACAGTTCTTTGCTTTTGTTATTGGGTTGAGATGCACCATGTCGAACCAAAGCACATTATCTTATGAGGACACATTAAACCGTCTCCTTCCTGAGCGGTTTGATGGCTGGACATTCCCATATAGTTTGTACTTGTGTATAATTGTTTGTATAGATGAATGAGGCACCTTCAGGTACCTGGAAACTATGCCCAAGGATGATCCAGACTGGTGCAAATCCACAATTATCTTCCTGTATCTGGGCTGATTTCTTTAGACTTTCCTATGATGTTACACACAGAAGCAGTGTGTTTCAGGTGTGCATTAAAAAAAAAATCCACAGGGGTGTCTCTAACTCAGATGTTGCCAATAAACCTATAAGAAGCTTGCAAAACATAACATCACTATATGGGCTAAAACTGGTAAGGTTTATTCAGATTTCATGTCAGATAGTGAGAAAAACATGCATATGTGTGTTTTTATATAGTGTATTTAAACTTCTCGTTTCAACTGTACATCTTTTCCCACAAAATAAAAGTCTAATTTTATGTAGATGAAAAAATAGAAAAAATTATGGCTCTTGGAAGGTGGCGAGGAAAAAAAGAAGAGCCAGCTGTCAGGAAGGGGTTAATCAACATTGAACATTTACTAATATCCTATTACTAAAATAAATTCCTTTTACAGACTCAATAAAGGAGCTAACAATATTATGGTGTATGGTACTATGCTCTTTTATGCATAGAATACATTTTTTAATCTTTTAAACCTCCTACACCTGTCAAAACACTTCTACATATTTCTTGCACATCTGAACTGGAATTCAGCAGCATTTCTATTGCATGTGAAAAAAGCTTTTCGCACAGTTAAAAATGCTAAGAAGGAGGAGTGGATAGTAAGGCTCCAGTGACAAACACAGATTTACATATTACTCAGTTTTTTGCATATGGGATAAGACTGAGTGCATGAGCCCCAAACCTGCATGACCCCCAGATTTAAAAAGTGCCGGAAAAAGAAGTCTTTCAACACCTTTTTTGTTGAATGAACATTGACTTTATCCTGTCCTGAGGCCACATGCATGAGCCCCAAACTGCATGACCCCAGATTAAAATGTGCCGGAAAAGGGAGTATTTCAACCACCATTTTAGTTGAATGGACATTGATATACCTGTTCCTGCGAATCCGCAGGTATGACCATTAAACTGTCTGACCCCTAGATTTAAAAAGTAGCCGGAAAAAGGACTCTATCAACCACCATTTTAGTTTCACTGGGACATTGACTTTACCTGTCTGGGCCACTCAGCATGAGCCCAAAACCTGCCATGAGCCAGATTTAAAAAGTGCGGAAAAAGGAGTCTTTCAACCACCGATTTTAGCTTGAACTAGACAGTTGACTATACCTGTCCGGGCCACAGCATGAGCCCCAAACCTGCATGATCACCAACAGATTTTGAAGTGCCGGAAAAAAAAGAGTCTTTCAACCAACATTTTAGTTGAACATGGACAATGACCTATACTGTCCTTACCACTGCATGGTACCCCTAAAAACTCCTGTTTGACCCACAGATCTCAAAGTGAGGTACTATGCTTATTTTTGTACAGTGACTGTCATTTAGTATATTTTTTGGTAACTGACATTGTTTACAGAATTTGATTTAGGAGTTTGATTTATAGTTTTACATTATTATCATTTTGCTTTTTTTCCTAGTGTGTTTACATTCCAATAACACCCCTCCCTGCAGTTTTTAAAGGTATTTTTTACACGTGTAGATGTGTTAATTCGTTCGCAAACCCCATAAGTAATAAAAATGTCCTTATCATCCCCAAAACACTTCTTAGTTGAGAAGACATTTGCCATCCTGGCTTCTGAGAGTGATTCAGCCAATCAATTCATTGGTTTCATTTTTTCTCCAAATCCTTCTTCATTGATTAGGGACAGACTCCCCTAGAGATCAAATGATTTGACACCATAGTGATTCCAGCCCCAGAAAATGTTAAGCCTCAAATTGTGCAATTTGTGTCCAGCCCTGGAGCCCTTTTTGACACTACTTAACCTCACAGAAATCACCTTTTTCAAAATCTTATTTCTTAGAGAAATTTGAAAGGGCTCTCTGATTGCCCTAATGGTGAAAAGCCCATGCTGCATCAGTCATCTGTTAACATGGAGGTCCAGCTGCCAGGGCCGGGATTTAAACAGTGGGTGCGGTGACAGCCCAGGCTAGCGTCTGTCATCAATTAACATGCAGGTTCAGCTGCCAGGGCCGGAGTTACAGTGGGTGCGGTGAGAGCCCAGGCTGGCGTCCGTCATCTAGTAACACAGTAAAAATGCCCTTATGACGCAGCAACGAAAACGTCGTGCTGAAGCAAAAGTGGAAGCGGAAGTGTGAGGTAAGACCTCCAGCCTTCCTCAGTACAAAGTCATGACCTGGGTAGCGCTTGCCCCTCCGTATGAGTGCGGACCAATTGAGCTAATTCCACTGCACACTCAAGGGAAATGTGTTTGTAGAAATAGAGAGTTTATATTATATGGTTTAGAGATTACACAAATCAGTTACAGAGGGTCAATTCAATACAATGGCTCATTAAACACATGTTAACACTATGACTTAAGGAATGTGTGATCATACGGACTAAAAGTTTCGGCTGTCGCCGCAGCCTTTATCGACCAGATCACACTGTGGGACCACTGAGGTGTATAGCTTGTAGATGTGAAGAGCAGCAAGAGAACAGACGTGAACTGCAGCCAAGGAGAAATAGAGTGCGGTCCATTTCTCCCTGGCTGCAGCTCGCGCCCTCTGTAACTGATTTGTGTAACCTCTAAACCATATAATATAAACTCTCTATTTCTACAAATTGCATTTTGATTTGTAACGTGGATCAAGGAGGGTGGTGACCCATTAATCTCTGTTCATTTTGATTGCCCTGACGCGTGGGTCATGTTGCAGGTAATGTAGCATCCAAGCACTCATATGTGAGATGCTGCCAGGATCTCCAAAGCCTTGGAGTCGAGGGACACTAACCAGATCTTCCTCCTCTTCTTTCTCTTCCTCCTCCTGAAATCTGTGCCAACCTCTTACCACTGAAGAGTAATCGCTACCGGTGGTGTCCACCCCTGCCTCCTTATCCTCCTCCACTTTCTCATACTGACCATCACCAGAGGCCTGGCTAGTGTCATGCCCTCTACTGTGAGCTGAACTGCTGTCCTGCACCCGCCCTGGACCTCGAACCACTGCCTAAAGAAGACCGATACAATTGGGAAACAGTTGGGCCTTCTACATCCGACGACAAGTAAGGCTCTGTGTCTGCCTCATCCTCCTCCATCACTGCCGGGACCTGCTGCCGTAGAGAGTCTAACGCTTGTTTCAGTAAAAATATGACCACAATGGCCATCTTCCAACGGCATCTTCCTGACTGACCATTTTGCTTGCGTCTTCAAAACTGTCAAGGATGTTGCAGAGATCCTTCACCTGCCTCCACTCTCTGTGGCTCAACACCCTGAGGTCCGCATAACTGCTCGTCAGGCCATGCAACACTTCATACTGTGTAATGGCATTACACTGCTGCCACAATCGCTGGAGCATGTGGAGGGTGGAATTCCAGCGTGTTGCCACATCAACAATGAGATGGTTGATGGGGAGGCCAAGATGGGCGCTGCAACGCTGCAGGTCGTGCCGAAGCAGGGTGCGGATGCCGGAAGTGTGAGCTAAGAGCTCGAGCCTTCCTCAGCAGACAGTTAAGAACTGGATATCGCTTGAGAAAATTCTGCACAACAAGGTTCAGGACAAGTGCGAAGAAAGGGATGTGCATAAGTCGAGTGAGATTTCTCCCATTGTTGCACACCACATTGCCTGGCGCCAGGTTCTTAGGACCCAGCCACTGATCGGTCTGAGTGCGCAGAGCTGTCCACAGCTCTTGACCTGTGTGTTGACGGTCTTCAAGACAGATTAATTTCAGAACGGCCTGGTTTCTCTAGGCACGTGATGCTACCCGTCAAGGTTGGGGATCTGGACTCTGCTCCATTCCAGCAGTGTGGAAGAGTGTCCGTCGAGCCCGAGACCCATCACCAGAGGCCCTGTCATCCACCCAATTCACCCAGTGAGCAGTCCGTGAGATGTATCGCCCTTGACTGTGCTTACTGTGCTTACTGTCCATATGTCTGTAGTGAGATGGACTTTGGTGGACACAGATGCAGCCAACGCGCTGGAGATCTTTTCTGCAACGTGGCGGCCCAGGGCAGGGACAGGTTTTCTGGCAAAGAAATGCCTGCTCGGCTGATATTTGGGGCATGCCAGGGCCATGAGGTGGTGGAACCCATCTGTGTCCACTAGTCAGAAAGGCAACATTTCCAAGGCCAACAACCTGGCAATGCCGATATTCAGGCTTTTAGCTTTGTGATGTCTGGGGTGATAGCTTTAGGGTTGGGTTCTTTTACGTTCCTAGACTCCTGGGGTTGATCCAACTTAGGAGGTAGATTAGGGCTGGTTATGTGGCTGGGTGGAGGCCTGGCCCGCTTGTTACGGTGTGCGCAGGTCAGGACTTCGCTGGGTATCGTAGGGGGAAGGTTGTTAAGGATACTGTGGTTGTCGTGGGTACAGGTGGGAACTCGGCCAATCAGACCGATCTGGGGACCGAGGGGATGGTGCTTGCTGATGCATTTGCTCCAGCACATTGGCAGCAGAGGACGCTAGGGCTTGGAAGTGGCAGAGGCGAAGATGTCACGGTGGTTGGATACTTAAAAGGCACAGGACCTGTGTGGCCTTTTTTTCCTTTTCAAGTGATTCTTCCACAGCAATTCATGCTTACATGCATGTGTCTGTTCATGATGGTGGTGGTTTAAATTATTAGATTTCTTTCCTCTACTGAAGTGATGAATGCGACAGCCATATTGGCATTATGGACGGTGACTGCGGTGATGCGAATCTGAGGTCTTGATCGAGTTAAATGATAGGCCTGGCAAGTGGCATGTTTGCAGACAGGTGTTCACGTGACGCGCGCAGGGTTTCAATGTGGGTGAGAAAGAACCTAGGGCACGTTTTATGGGTCAGTAGGGGTGTGTGCTATCGCCACCAGCGCTTGACCGAATGACTGGATGGAGTAATGTCCGCAGGTGTGGATACTGTGCGAGTCTCTGCCCTCTCCGCGCTTTGTTCGTTTTGGAGGCCGGACAGCGCACTGACACATACTCCCCATGCATCTTCCTCGGCTGTGGCACTGACGAGAATGATGATGGGGCGGGGCTGTCCGCGCGCACGGTTTGGGGTGCGTGGACGGTGTGGGTCTAAAAGACCGCAACATTGGTATCCGGCATTGGCATCGAGTCGATACACAGGTGGGGGAATTTCCTCTTTACCTGAGACTCTGTTGTAGCATCCTGAAGCTGCGGGCTAACAAGCCTAGGCAGAGGGGGGCACTGCAAGGCTCATCAGCTGAAGGCTTGATATTTCTGGCAACAGATCTCAGAGACTTCCTTCTTCATCCTATTGAGGGCATTCAGCGTTTCTATTGGGCGTCAGGCAGACAAGAAATCACCTCTTTGGCTTCTTGATTTGAAATGCCTTCTGACCCCAAACCTCATTGTGGAATGAGGCTCTTCGCGATATGGATTTCTAGAGTGGTATGTTTATTGGGTGACATTTGGCCTTCAGGTGGACTGATGATGTTTGATGTGACATTTATGCCCTTGACTGAAAGGATGTGGATGGTATAACTGCTGGATGAAAGACCAGGTGTTTAAACTACTGAAGAATGGATTGGGTGCCAGACTAGTCTTCAGTAATGAGACACACGCATAGGGAATGCTCGACCTAGGCGATTAATCAGTCCTGACGGTCCTTATTCTGACGAAAGTGCTGTTGTTGTCTGTTGTCCGGATGCACTGGAAGAGCAGACCTATGTCTCGTACCTTCGCTCCACATACTCTGGCCACTCCTGGCTCGCTTACCACCGACTAGTTCTGATCCAGTTCCAAAATTGTATAAATATTAGAAAAAGGTCATGGGATTTGTATCACAGTCTCTTATTGAAAGAACTGTTATCTCCACAGATCAAGCCATATTCAATCAACTAGTGTTCTTAAATGCCCTATACATTTATGCAAGATGGGACAAATAGGTATTATGTTACATAAATTTTTTCTTATATAATATCGCGGTGTTGAAATGGGGTCATATGAAGAATTCCTCACAGCTCAAATCTTAAGGTGCTTTCTAAATGGCCTATACGTTGCATATGGGCAAATAAGATTAGAAGATAAACATAATTTTGTTTTTTACAATATCGCGGGTTGAGTGATGAAATGTGGGTCTATATGTAAAGATGCCCACAGCAAAATCAAGGGTGCTCGTTAATGTGCCTATTACTTTGCAATGGGACAAAGAGGATTATAAATACATTGGGCGGAGGCAGGGCGGACATGTATGATTCTCGGGGCTTTACGCTGTTTTTGGCGTTTTAAGATTAGCCTAACTGCGGCCTCCCCTAGGCTTCATTCCGATATAGTCCGGGTTCGCGGAGGACTGTAAGGTGTTAAGGAGCTCTCCAGGCATTCGACACTTTCTAGCTGCGGCCACCGCTAAGAAGGGTGGGGCATTTGGTATGGGGGGGGCGAGGTAGGTGGTGGGCGCAGCTGGTAGGCGTTCGGGGTAGGAGGGAGGCAGCTGTGCTCTCGCTCGCGCGTAAAGACTACGAGGTCATGTACGATTGGCGAGTCGCGGCTCATAGGACGCGAGGCGCCTGCGCACTATCGCTCATCGCGCTCCGGTCAAGCGCTTACCGAGACTAGGCAGACCTGGTTGTTATTTTGGTCTAAATGGGCTCTCCGCGCGGCAGTAGGCGAGTAAGTGGTAAGACGTGATCGGAACATGGCGCTTGACGGAAGGCAGGATGTAGAAGGATCGCCTTCGAACTGATATTATCTCGCGGCAGCTTGAGGCTTTCACTGTGCTGGGATAGCAGTAGAAGTTTGAGATTTCAGAGAGAAAAAATCAGCCTTTATCTAAAGGTAAGGAGTAAGGAAAGTGTCAGAGACAAAGAGCTCGCATCTGTACCCATGTGTGGTATTAGCTGTAACGTACACAGAAAATAAACAGTTAAATAAGAATAAATTCAGACTTTCCTATAACTCGTATGTTAGAACGCGCGCAGCTATATCACGAGATTAATGACTATATTGTAAATTGCCTGGAATACGGTAATTCAAAATTTCTGAAAAACCATTTTCGTAGATTGGCTCGGCATTAAACCGGCCAATGACTGAGTAGGTAGCGCTGGCATGTGAACCACATTAGAAAAACCTATGGGTATGAAGTTTAGACTCGCCAATTCAGAATCCACGGCGTGGACAGTTCAAAAATACAGTAAAAATGCTGAAAAAGCGTGTGATTGGTTAGATGCTACCGGGGCCTCGCTAGCTCATCCTCAATCAGATATAGGAGACGAGACAGAAACCCACGCTAAAAACCTATGGAGAACTATTTGACCAATCAGAATAGGAGCGTCAAAGGACCCATTATATCCTATGAGGAGTTTGGACCAATCAAAATAAAGGCGGGCGATAGAGTTCAAAATACAGTAAAAAGACAGATAAAGAGCTGATTGGCTGAAGCTAGGGGGGCTTGGCTATTCCAGCCAATCAGAGCGCGAGCTACTTCTTACCTTTATAGTCTTATTGGAGAGATAGGCGCTCGAAATCGCGGCGCTCAGCGCCGTGCGGCATGAAGTATTAATAAAATATTATTTTTATTAAATGTAAAACATTACAGACGCAAAGAGCGAAAAAATAAAAATAAACCCCCCCCTTTCCCTTTACAAATAAAACAGTTAATAAACCCGAAACAACGCGTTTGTCAGCCGAGACCTGCGCTACATTGGAATTGCAATGAGAGAATTGCCGGGAAATACAGTAAATTCAAATTTTTAAGCTTTTTCTCATTGAGTCGGCATAAACCAGCCAATCTAGATAGGAGGACTAATGTCCCATTATAACCTATGGAGGAGTATTGACAATCTGAATTAGAAGCGACACAATATCCCATTATATCTATGGAGAAAAATTGACCAATCATATTCAAAGGAGGGCCAGTTCTAATTACAGTACAAAATGCAGAAAAACGAGCTGGATTGGTGAGCGGCGGGGGCTCGTTGCCAGCTTAGCCCAATCAGAGGTGAGCTACTTTCTCATAGATGTTCTATGGGGAATTGAAATTCTTGAGCGCGCTCTGTGATTGGCCCTGAAGTTTAGATAAAAGAGGCGCCCGTTATTTGGTCCAATGGGAGAGACGAGCGTCGCTTCCTAAATTTGGGGTTTTTCTAATGCCAAATCTGAAATAAAATGTAATGGCGTAATCAAATTTTAACACTAAAGTAAGTTGTACGTTGTGGTATATTAAAAACGATTGATATTATGGGGTAACGAAAAAAAATATTAAATTCAATGTTAAAAATCATGTTTAGATTTCTTTATTTTCTTGTATGCACCGCTATTACTATTGATCGACTTGGCTAACGAAGTATAAAGAAATAAACTTGATTTTATTGGATTTGTAATATTTTTTTTTCGTGACCGCCAAATTTCATTATTCGTTTTTTATATAACATCGGGGGACAACTTCTGTTATTGGTTATTAATTTGATTTCGGCCATGTACAGTTTGATTTCTGATTGCATTAGAAAACCCATAGGAGCGTACGACTTCGCTCTCCCATTGGGTCTCAAAAACGGCGCCTCTTTTAAAGCTTAGCAATCAAAGAGCGCGGCTTCTGAATTTCTTTTCCCTAGAACTCTAGGAGAAAGTAGCTCTGCGCCTTGATTGGCTAAGCTGGACGAGCCCACCGCTTAACCATTCAGCTCGTTTCTTGCATTTTTTACTGTATTTTGAACTGTACCCTGCCTTTGAGATATGAGTTGGTCAATTTTTCTCCATAGGATTTAATGGGATATTGTCGCTCCTATTTGATTGGTCAGTTCTCCTCCATTGGTTATATGGGACTATTGTCGCTCTATTTGATAAATTGGATGGAGTTATGCCGACCAATGAGAATAGCTTAAACACAATTGAATTACTGTATTACCCGGCAATTCTCTCTATTGCTATTTCCCTATGTAGCGCGAGGTCTCGGCGGGACAAAGAACGCGTTGTTTGGGATTTTTTAAACTGCTTTATTTGTAAAGATGGGATTCTGCTCTTTATCTGATAATGTTTTACATTTAATAAAAAAATTTTTTTTATTAATATTCACTGCCGCACGGCGCTGAGCGCACGAGATTTCAGATGCCGGCCCATCTCTCCATAGACTATAATGGAGATAGTAGCTAGCGACTTGATTTGGCTGGGATAGCCAAGCCCCCGCTAACTCAGCCAATCAGCTCTTTTCTGTATTTTTACTGTATGTTGAATTATCCGCCGTGGATTTGACTTGGTCCTTTCTTAATTCTCCATAGATTAGCATGGGTCTTGTCGCTCCTATTCTGATTGGTCAAGAATTCTCCAGTCGGTTTGTTTATGGGTCACCCTCTGTCGCTCACGTTCTGATTGGCTGAGTGTAGCCGTGCCCCACGCTAGCTCAGCCATCACCTTCTTTTCCGATATTTTTACAGTATTTTGAATGTCCCGCTCAGTGGATCTGATTTGTCTAAACGTCACCACATAGGTTTTTATGGTTCAACTGTTGCTCCTATTCTGATTGGGCGGGTTTGTATGCCGACCCAATCAGATTAGCTTTCTGATTTGAAATTACATTGTATTATCCGGCAATTTCCAAAATCCAATATCCTAATTCTTGAATTTAGGATTATTGGAGACAGTGGAGCGTTGTTTTATGTATTTTTTTTTTTTTAGGTTTTCATGCCTCTTTTCCTCGAGAATGTTGTTCGCATTTATAAGGCGATGTTTGATTCATACTCCACGCGAATCTGGAATGATTTCTCGGCTCTTCCAGCCTGTCTCGCTCGGGAACTGTTCTTTCGGCGCGCAGTCGCCGCACGGCGCTAAGGACCAGCACTGCCGCCCATGTCTCCGCACTGTGCCTTCACACCTACATGGCGAGGGTGCAGGGATACTTTTGCCCGCACTGTTACCGAAGCGACCGCTCGGACGGCTCGATATCTTAGGCGCAGCGCCGCACTGCCTCGGTCCCCGCACTGCGCCCCACACCACTGGCGAGGCGCGGCGACCTTTTCCCCGATGTCTGACCGCACTACCTCCGGCACCGGAATCATAGGCGCAGCACACGTCTCTGCGCTCAGTCTCGGCACTGCGTGCCATAACACACTGGCGATGGCGCGGCGGGACTTACATGCGTATGTATGAGCCGCGCCACTGGCCCCGACATTAAATCTGGCGCAGATTTCCGCCAGGTAACTTGCTGAAATGGGCGCCCCGACCGGGGAGATTCATGCATGATCTAGCCCCATAAATTTTTTCTATGGAATATCTATACAAAACTCCCTAACATCCTCAACTAGTGATGTGTTCTGATTCCCTATAGCTAGCTGGTGCTGCCTCCCCCCACATGTGTAATCTAAAGCTAGCAACTTTTTTGTGTGTGAAAGCGTATTTAAATGTTTGTTTCTGCCATGCTGGCAAAAACAGCAGGGCCACAGGCAGGCAGGTGTTCACTAAGAGAGTAAGCTGGATATGGCGACAAACACGAATACATGTGACAACACATAAACGTTGTAGTGTTGTGACGTTTACATTGGCTATCGACATCGGCGCGATGTCGTAGGTCGGCAACCATCGATAAGGTTTTTTCGATAGTTGATAGTCGCGTCTCGAGTCTCGATGACCTCATTTAATGTCTATGGAGGGAGAGCAACAACAGCCTTCATTCTTTCACCCAAACAGCGGCTGGAGAAGCTGGAGAGTTAACAGCCACAACAGTCAAATGGATACCTAGCTACATCTTAGGCACAACACTTAGGTATTAAAGCACATACAGAAAAAAGAAAGATTAAATCACCATTCACTATCCCTGTCTTGTACCACTGGCATGACCCACTTTATAAACCCCCCGCATCACCCACAAAGTGTGTTAAAAAGTGCCAGAAGGCAGTATTATTATTTGAAACCATCATTGTACTGAATGGTCATTGATATCCAGGCTGTCCTGGAAAGCCAGCATGACCCTAAATAACCTGCAGAACCACAGATTAAAAAGTGCCGGAAGAAGTAGTCTTTGTTGAACCACACATGTTTTAGTTGATGGACATTGAACAAAACCCTGTCCTGGGACCGCAAGCACTGACCCTTAAACCTGTCTGACCCACCAGATTTTAAAAAGTGCGGAAAGATAAAAGGAGTCTTTCAACCACCCATTTTAGTTTCACTGGACTCATTGACTAGAACTGTCCTGGAGTACGCCCAGTTTGACCAGTTAAAACCTGTTGACGACACCAGGATTAAAGTGCCGGAAAAAGGAGCTCTTTACAACCACCATTTTAGTTGAACTTAGACTTTGACAAAACCCTGTCCTGGACCGCAGCATGGACCTTAACCTGTCTGACCCCCAGATTAAAAAAGTGCCGGAAAAAGGAGTTGTTCAACCTCCATTTTTAGGTTGAACTGGACATTGACTATACCTGTCCTGGACGCAGTATTCGACATTTTAACCTTGTTGACGCCCCAGATGTAAAATAGTGCCGGAAGTGGAAAAATGGAGGGTCTTTAAACCACACATTTTAGGTTGAACTGACTCTATTGACTATACCTTTCCTGTCGCCATCAGCATGACTCTCCAGGGCCGAGTTATCAGTGCGGTGCGGGTGAGAGCCAGGCTGGCTTTCGTTATCTTTATTTAACACGCAGGATTTAAAATGCCCTGATGAGGGCTAGCAACGAACTGTCGTTGACTGGATGCAGAGTGCGAAGTGTGGATGAACGCCAAAGCCTTCCTACAGTACACAGTCTGAGACGCTGGGTAGCGGTGCGCCCTCCGTTTGAGTGCGAACCAATTGTGCTTCTCACTTGAAAATACTGTGTGGTTAACGCTCTTGTTACACGCCCATGGTGCCATTTTCTTGCTTTCCTTTTTCTACTCATTTTCACTCAACGTGTGGAGGAAATGGTCATCGGTACTTTGTTTCTATGTCCGTGCTCCTCATACTCCATGTCCTCTGAATAACCTACAATCTGGTCAAGTTTTCCTGTTTACCTACCTTGTACAATTCAGAGGAATTTTTTTACAGCTATTTGTACATGCAATGGTTTTTTTTAGTAGTTTTAATTATAGAAAACACACCCCCCCATTTTAAAAAATTAGGAATGGATATCTCCCACCATGTCTTTTGTTTCTCTTTTTTTAATATATATTATTGGGTTGTCTCAATATAAGGGATTGATACGCTTGTTAAAGATCTTGCAAAGTAAAACAAGTCTTTTTGGCAATGTTTGTGTCCATTAACAGTGTCACTACCTATTCACTTGTTTCTGACAGCACCATCACCCTTGAGCCAACTCCTTGAAATTGTGAAGTAACAGATTGTCAGTTTAGAAAGACAACATTTTTATAATAGGACCTGTTTAGTTTAGCTGCATGTCCACAGACAAAATGCTCCCCAAAAATTCAAAACATGACCATGAGCCACTGTTGGACAATTGTTGAAGAAACGCAAAGTCTGTTTAGAAACAAAACATTTTTTTATAATAGGACCTGTGTTTGCTGAATAGACTTGTCACATGTAAGCAAAACGGCGCCTCCAAAAAATTTTTATTAAGCATGACCAAATGAGCTCCACTTTGGACAATTGTGAAGAACCAAATGTCTGTTAGAAACAACATTTTTTGATAGTATGGAGCCTGTTTGTAAGCGTGATGTCACATGCTCAATAATGGCCCACCAGAAAAATTTCAAACATGACCCAGAGCACTTTTGACAATTGTGAAGAACAAATGTCTGTTAGAAACAAACATTTTTTATAATAGGACTGTAGTATAGCTGAATGTCACAACAAAATGCCCCCGCAATAAAATTCAAAACATTGACCATGAGCCCTCACTTTTGAACAATTGTGAAGGAAAGAATGTCTATTTAGAAACAAATTTTTTAGACTAGGAGCCTGTAGTATTGTTGCATTTCAAAGCAGCATGACCAAAAATTATAAAAATGACCTTCTCAGCCACTGTTAAAAATTTGTTGAGGAGAAATGCTCACTTAAAAGCCACATTCTGTTCCAAAGGACCATAATTATTGCTGTATTTCTCACTGCAACATGACCCCAGAAAAAATTATAAATATGAGCTCTTTCTTCAGCCACGTTGTTGAGTAAAATGTGTGAGGCAAGCAATGACCCCTCAAAACCATTGACAATGCGAAAATTTAAAGATGAAATGGAGTAAATGTGAATATGGTTTTGTCATTGAAACCTGTGTCTTTTACAGTCTCCCCACAGCTGTGCAAAACCAGCAAAATGAACTGTTGGGAACTGTGGAATAAATAATTTGCTAGTAAGAAATTGATCGATTTTAAAAGTTAGTTTTTCAATGATGTCCATTTCTGTTTGGAGCAGGAATGTGAAGTAGACCTAGAACTAATCGGTGACCTCGGCAATTGGGGCCACAACTCATCAGAGATCCAGATGCCTGATTCCATCTTGGATGAGTGTCTAATAAAAATAAAAAACGATCCACCAATGATCTGTGGAAAGCCGGATGCGTTTGTCTGTAATGGAACTCCTCAGGCTTGTGCTGAAGGTTCCGCTCTAGATATGACGCTGGCTCTGGGCAGGACAACACCTCTATGGCGTTGGCTAGCCCAGCTCGGGGCCATTTCGTCCATTTTGGGATGCCAGAAGTTATTGGTCCGGTAAACACTTACAAAAACATCGCGGTGTGAGACGCAGATAGTCGTGTTACCGCTCTTAAGCGGTTCTCTGGGTGTTGTATGTGTGCCCGGCATTTGCAAGCGTTGTGCGACGTTTGTGGGGTAATAAAGATTGCCAGAGGTCACCATTAGGCTTTCTGCCACCTTTGGCCTTTGGCTGCTGCTGCGCTACGGATACTTGGCAATCTACTGCTGTGTCACGCGTCGCTGAGCTGTTGTGCGTTTGTTCCACCGTGAACATTTGAAAGAAGTGAATGAGCAGAAACGCAACAGATGGTATCCAGTTGTATCAATCAGAATTGGTCTTCCTTTTCCTGTCATTTTACTCTATATTAGGGGTGGGTGGGTAAGGAAAATAAAAAAAGTGCTTGAGTTTTGTTTTGTACGGGGAGGATCTCAGAGGGTGGCCACCCTGTAACTGTTGATCATTTTGATGGCCTTAATGCGAGGAACATTTCGGAGGAATGGAGGCAATCCAAGCAATCATGTGGAGAGATCGGAGCCTTGATTTCCCATTGCCTCTGGGTCGAGGGGGCAGCTAGGAAATGATATTCCTCATCTTCTCACGTCCGCTTCAAATTCGCGCTGCCGAACCTCTTTCCAAGGCAAGGGGAGCGTCGAGGTAGCATTCGAATTGTCTGTAGGAATCCTCCTCCTCCTCGCTGCCTCCGGCACGCTTTCAACACAGCCTGACTTGCCTCGATGATGCACCCTGATTGAGAGCTGAGGTGCCGCCTGTGCACACTAGCTCTGACCCTGGAACCACTAGCATAATGAAGGACCGATGAAATTGAGAAAACACTGTCGGGCATGTGGATTTGACGGAGTGAAAGGCTCCGTGTACCGCCATCTGTGTCCGTTCCATCCTCCGTCGCTGGCGGGATCCTGTTGTTCTGAAGTGTCCCAACGATCGTTCCAGATACTGAATGATCACCAACGCAATGGCTAAGTGCTGACAAGGGCATTGTGTCTTGCTGCTCATTCGTGACCATTTTGGTGGACTTCTTCATAAAACTGCAAAGGATGGGAGTGCAGAGCTTACTTTCACCTGCTCATCCACTCCGGGGGTTGGGGTTCTTCCTCTACACCCCCGAGGTCCGCTCTACCGTCTGCTTGTCAGGCCCTGTTGTACACTCGCTGCTGCCACAATTGCTGGGCTTGTGGAGGGTGGAATTCCAGAGTGTTGCCACGTCAACAATGAGTCGGTTGACGGGGAGGGCCGGAGCTGATGCTGCAACGCATAGCCAGGCGGGACGAAGTAGGGTGCGAACGGCGGATATGCGAACTCAGACCTGCGTGCTTCTTTAGCAGGCACCAGTTCCAGACTGGGGTAGATCTTTAGAAAATTTTGGACGACCAGGTTCATGAATGTGCCAGCAAGGGAGATGTGCCGCTGTCGATCAGCCTACCATCGTGTATGCGCGGGCCGCGCGAGGAGGCAGGAGTTTCGCGCGACTGGTGCGCGTGGTAGTGCAGGTGTGTAGATCCGCACTCGTCGCTTGCCTGGTAACACAAGGTTATGTTGTCCACGCCGAATAGCCAGCGTCTTAGGTCTCGTTGCCAGACAGAAGGTCCAGTCAGCTCGCCTGGACCTGTGTGGGGGACGGTCTACAACGATCAGATATAAATTTCAAAACGGCTTGGTTTCTCTGGGCAACGTGATGTCACAGAGGTCCTTGGGGGAAGAGAGCCTCACGTTGCGCGCGCGCGCGTGACACGCGACCATTTGGGCGAGCTAGCGACCTTGCGAGAGAGTTTTGAAGATGTTTGCGCCGGAGCCTGAGAGCATCCATCACCCCCAGAGACATCCCACCTAGCTCAACCCAGTGAGCTGTCACAGAGAGTATAGCGGCTCTTGGCCGTGCTTACTAGTCCATGTGTCGGTGGGTCAAGGATGGGACTTTTCCGGCCACAGATGCAGACAACGTGCTTGAATTGTAGATGACACGTGGCTGGCCAGGGCTAGGGACAGGCTTTTCTGGCAATGAAAGGAAATGCACTAGCCCGGCATCTGGTATTGGGGCAGGACGAGGGCATGACGTGCGGAATCCATCGCGCTGGTGTCACAGACGGAAAGGCAACTTTTCCAAGAGCCTATAAGACTGGCAATGCCGACTTTCATGGCTTTTGGCTTTGGGACTGATGTCACGATGATGCTGATGCGGACATTTGTGGCCGTGACGGAGAGGACGGAGAGGATAAGACTGCTGGATGCAGGTTGCATTAACCACTGAAGGACTGTTTGGCGTCGCGTGTTCGTTACTGAAGGTATCCAGACAGGGCCTCGTGTCCCAGCGATGACAGGCCTGACGGTCCTGCAACTGACGATCAGTGGCATGCATGTTGTCGCCTGGCACTGAAGGTGCTCCTTCTCTCGTACCTCTACCCTCTCTTGTCTACCCCCCTCTTTGCTAGCTTACCACCTGCATTTCGCTCCATGTTCAGAATATAAAAATTTGAGATGGTATGGAATAGTTTTTGGAAAGTTCTTATAAAAAGACGGCAAATCACTGATATTCTCAAATCCTCTAATCAAAACAAAATTGCTGGATTCAAATTTAACTGCCAAGGTGTCTCTATCAACAAACAATCTGGACTGGGCAAAAAGTGCAAAAAACACGTATCTGTTATGTTTTCGTATAAATCACACGGTATTTTTTGCCACCTTTCAATTCACCTGTGGTGGACTAATAAAATTGGCTCTGTTTTTAGATTTACGTATTGCAGCGCGTCAATGAACAAAGCTGTAGTGCGCCAAAGGTTCAAAAAACACGTATCTGAAATGTATTCAGATAATAAAATGTTTTTTTTGCACCTTTCAATTCACCTTGTGGTGACTATAAAATTTTTTTTTTAAGATTTACGTGCAAGCTGCGTCAATGTAACAAAGCTGTAGTGCGCCAAAGTCAAAAAATCACATATCTGTTATGTTTTCGTAGATTTCACGGTATTTTTTGCACCTTTTCATTTCACCTGTGGGTGACTATAATATTGCTGTTTTCTGATTTAGGTGCAAAGGGGGATATGTATGAACAAGGTGGATTGGGGTAAATATTGAAATTGGACACCTATCTGAAATGTATACTGATAATAAATAGTGGAGTTTTGCACCTAACACAGAGAACTGCAGTTACAGATGATGTGTATCTAATATAAGTTCAGGCTGCCCAATATCCAGGGAAATATTTAAAATAGCAAACTGTTATTTTAATAAAGTTATTGCAGTGCAATGTCTACATTAAGTCTTGGTGAATACTTTATCCAGTGTTCTTTATAGAGCTTGTCTGTGTTCGCCCTTGGTTTTTTTGTTGGCTCCATGGATCCTTTCCATGCATCATCCAGCAACTGAGGGATGCAGTGCTGTCAGCTTGGTTTTTTTCCAGATACTTTGACCAGCATTACAGGTTCTTGAATTCCTCCTTTCCATTTAATGCTCTCTAGTGCGGCATATGACGTTATGACTTGGATCACAATAATCTGATCTGCATTTTTACTTACAGTAGACATTGGTAGCGAATTTCTCGCATAAAATTCGGTTCGGGTCACATTAGCGGAATTTCCCGACAAAATTATAATGCGGATGCGTATTACTTCGGGTCTTTTCGCCGGTTTATAAAAACAGCTATTTCCAGGCTGCACAGAGCCTGCAGGTGCTGTAGAAGTTGTGCCATGACTTAAATATGCGAGGGAGCTTGGTTTTGGTCTTCATTACAATGTTGTGTTTTAGTTATGACACGCACCTATGACTGCCGCCGTCTCGTCGAAGAATCGATTCCTCTAAAATCCCTGGGCACTTAAGTATGGGCAAAACTGACCAAAAAAATGAACGGGGATTGTAGCTCTGATAAAGTCATTCCAGCGAGGAGCTGGAAAAAAAACAAGTGAGAGTTCAGGTGGTCAACATCAGTGAAAGAGTGTTGAGTATGGTGACGCGGCGGTAGCCTACCTTGGCAGCATTGAGGTCCAGAGAGTGGCACAATGACATTCTGGATTGGTGGCAAAAACAGGATAGAGCCACAGAGTGGACAATGAAGTGTAGTAGGTCACGATACAGCAGCTCACAAAGCAGCAGATCGATCGTGAGGTCAGACAGTGGCACAATACAGAGTGTGTATTTGTCATTGGCAGTGTCGGGAGATTGAGTGGTCTAGAGAGTGGGCCACAATGACATTGTAGAGGTGGGAAGAGAGATAGAAATGTAATCGCTAGTAGGGTAGGCCAGAGATTCAGAGGATTTGGGCACAATGGAGGGAGGGGAAGTGGGAGGGTGGTTGACGGCGGCAGCCAGCATGGGTTAGACAGAGGGGCTCAATACTATTAGTGGAGGTTGGCGCGAATAGTAGAATCAGGGGTAGGCCACTCAGGAGTGGGCAGAGACATATGACCGATGTTGTTTGTATGTGTAGCGCGGCTAGCAGCGCCGCAGAGTCATGCAGGCAGCATGAGGTCAAACAGTGAGGCACAATGAATTCTGGAATGGGTGGGGCAAAAACAGGAGCGTAGGGCCACATGGAGTGTGTCTTAATTGGGACATTAGTGTGTAGGTCTAACCGGCAGAAGACACTGAGCGTAGAAGCAGGCGGTGAGAAGGTCTCGTGAGGACGTGGGTGGCTAGCTCGAAGTGACAACAGGGGTGTATGTGTCACGTGGGAGGTTGCTCGCAGCCAATGCAATAGCAATCATGAGGTAGGACAGTGGCACAATGACAGGAGTGTGTAGGTCGTCTGGCAGCAGCCACAGCAGCAGCATGATGGTCAGACAGTGGCACCAAGGAAGAAGTGTGTAGGTCACTCGGCAGCAGTAAGCACATAAGGATACAGACTGTTGGCACAATGACATTCTGGGAGGGTGGCAAACAGTAGTAGTCCACAGAATGGCACCTATGGAGACGAGAGTGAGGTGACTCGGCTGGACATGCAGCATTGGGGCATGGGTCAGTCAGTGGCACTATGACATTCTGGACAGGTGGCAAAATCAGTAGTAGGCCACAGAGCTGGCACAATGACACAGTTGTGGAGAGTCACGGGACAGAGCTAGCAGCATAGGTGTCAGATCAGTGGCTCAATGAAATTTCTGGAGGGTGGCAAAAAACAGGATGAGGGCCAAGAGTGGGGACCAATGACACTAGTGTGGAGGTCATAAGGCAGCAACCACGCAGCAGCAGCATGCAGGTCAAGGACAGTGGCCACAATGACAGAGTATGTTGATCACGGGACGGCACGCAGCCACAGCAGCTGCATGTGGTTCAAACAGTGGCACAATGACTTTTGGAGGTGGCAAAAAAAAACAGGAGTGTAGGCCACAGGAGTGGGGACAATGACACATGTGTGGAAGATCATCCGGCAGCTAGCCGCAGCAGCATGAGGTCAGGACAGTGGCACAATGACAGGGTATGTAGGTTCCGGCAGCAGCCACAGCGAGCAGCATGAGTTCAAAACAGTGCACAATGACATTCTGGAGGTGGCAAAAAATAAAAAAACGGAGTAGGCCACAGAGGGGCTCTAATGACACGCAGCTGGTGTTAGTGGTCAATGGCAGCAACCAACCGCAGCTGCTGAGGCAGGACGTGGCCACAATGGACGCAGAGTATGTAGGTTCCGCGGCTTGCGCCACAAGCGTAGTCCAGCATGAGGTCAGACAAGTGCGCACAATGGGACAGAGTGTGTAGGTGTACGGCAGCAGCGCAGCATGAGGACCAGACTGTGGCACGAATTGTACGTTTCTGGGAGGTGGCAACAAACAGTTGTAGCTGCAACAGAGAGGGGCTAAATGACAGAGTGACTGGAGGTTGGTGTCTCTTAGGCGAGCAGCAGCTGGGTGCAGACAGTGGGCACATATGACATTTGGAGGTGGCAAAACTGGGGAGTGGCCACTGAGTGGCCAAGACAGAGAGTAGGAGCTTGGTGACGGCGGCCGGAGCAACAGGCGAATGAGGATCTGAGAGTGGCACAATGACACAGAGTGGAGGGACGGGACAGCTAGCTCCTCAGCAGCACTAGCAGTGAGATGCATGAAAGTGGCACAAATGACTTATGGGGGTAGGCCGCAAAAAACGGAGTAAGCCACATGAGTGGCACAGATGACAGAGAAGTGGAGAGGTGACCGGCGGCAGGAAGCAACAGATGAGGTCAGAGAGTGGCACAATGAACAGTGGTGGACTGTCACGGCACCCAGCATCTGCAGTTCAGCAGCATGATGGTCATCAGAGGTGGCCTATAACAGATTGTGAGGTAGGTGGTGCGCCAATACCAGTCCTCGGTTAAGATGGTTGTGGCAGATGGAGAAGAAACTGTCAGCAGATGTGTGCATCAAGGAGGGTGGCGGCATCAGATAGTGGCTGAGTAGTTTGAACCCAGGTGTTCTTTCTCGACTGTTTGGGTTGTGTGGCGTTCAGGGCTGAAGTAGTCTGAGCGGACACTAAGGGCATTGGTGTGTGGAAATCCTGGCGCGATCCACGTTGTCTGTTTCAGATCTTGACTAAGGTCAGTCGTTCCACATTTCCGGTGGACAAGCGGGTTCTCCTGTGGGAACGCTTGGCCTCCGCCGCACTGCTGAAAACACCCGCTCTGATGCCCACACTTCTGGCCGGGGGCAACGGGAGGACAGGAAAGCTTCTCACACTGCTCAAACTGGCAAGTTGCCGCGGCCACACATCCGTTTGGCGCTGCCCAGTAGGCCAGCGGATCTTCTAACTGGAGCGTGGCAGTGTGCTGTGCCTAGTAGGCCACCACTGTTGGTTCAGGGTTGCTCAGGTCCTGCTGCTGCACTGTGCAGACTGCCCTCCTCACTAGTGTCGGGTGAAGGAAGTGCTCATTCAGTTGATCCTGACTTTAGGTTGCTGCTCGATTGGAGCTTCGGTACTGCTTACGACCCCCCCAACCTTCCCCCTCAGCAGCCAGCGGCTGTAGTACGAGGTGAAGCACTGAAGAAAACCCCCCGGTCAGACGTGTCAGTAGGAGGGGTCATAGGCAGCGGCGCCAACTGATCGGGACGGAATGGATTTCCTATAGTGATTTGTGTTTAGTCATCCCTCTCAATAGTGGGAAAAAGGCTCGCCATTTTGAACTGGGTAGCGATGGTCTCTCCAATAGGGTGGAGAGCCAGTAAGTCAGTCCCTAGGCCGGATGGTGATGTTTCGGCTGTCATTGTTAGGCCATGGCAAATCCGCAAGTGATCATGCTGCGGGCCATTCTGCACAATCGTGACTCCGTGGCTTGGCTGCCCCTGGCCTCTCCATTCTCCGCACTTGTATTCTGCACGCGGTGCTTGCGGGTCATCTCTGCCTCGTCGTCCTATCTTCCATCTACCTCCTCCAGAGCTGCTCCTGCTCCTCTCCTGCTATTGTCACCTCTGGGTTAGAAATATCCACCTCATTTCTACCCAGTGACAATGCTGTTCTGCTCCAAGTGTCGGCTCGCTCGCCCTCTCCTCCGCTCATTTTGCCAGTCCCCACCGGACTCATGTTTGGGAACCGCGGAGGATGTTTGTCGCCACGTCTCGCCAGTTCCCTGGCGCTCCGAGAAGATTTTTCCCCGTGCGCATGCTGTTTCCAGGACATGAAGCGCGAGTTGGGGAAATGATGTTTAGTTGCATCCTGTAGTCCTGGCGCGCTCTGATGGACTGACAAATGAAAGTGTTGTGGCCTGCTCGCTCGAAGATTGGCTGTGCCGTCAATGAAAAAAAGGCGCAGGGTGGTCAGCGCATGTGCTGGTCCTACCGCTGGCAACATCTCATAGTTACGACAGGGGCAGTTACTCCGTGGTCTCCGCTCATGGATGTCTTATAAAAATCTCGGTTAATGGGCCTTGTGTCTGCTGGTTTCTACAGTCTCGAGAGAGGCTAGAAACTCATGTGCTGCTGAATTCCAACTGGGTGGAAAACATCGTATTATCAGAGTGAGTTGGGGGAAGCCGTAGTGCCGCTATGCGCTAACTCGAGGGGGGTGTTTCTGCTTTGTTAAGGAGATGGCATGGAAGTGCTTATGCAACAGTTTCCTGGCCATTTTCAGAATCTTTCTGTGGAAGAGTGCGGTGTGAAGTATCTTCGCAGGAACTCGCGCTTGTATTTCTCACAGATACCTCTGATTGGACATCATCCCGTCGTTCTCCGGTTCAGTGCGTCGTAGAGCGGATCACCATTGTTACTTCCGGCGATTGTGGTGTCCGTCGTCAGAGCCATGGTAGGTGGCCGGATTGTGCAGTTTGCGTGCGGAGAAAAGCGCCAGTACACGAGTCGAATTTTCTTGCTCCTGCAGTGACGCGCGGAGCAGTTCCTCCCCTTGTGTGATCTCGTTTCTGGGCGAGGCATGAGCCGCAGGTTGTAGGAAACTGCGTGTGACACCGCTGTGCCTAGACACATGTGTGATGATGGAGCATGTTGAAGGGTACGCTTTGTGGAGTATGAAATGTTTTGGGTGGAGGTGGAGGGACTGGAGGAGAGATTGGCTACGGACATTAGCGTAGGAAGCCGCGTTTGACAACGTGGAGGAGAAAGTGGCGTCTCCTGTCCAAGTTGTTGGTGTGCTTGGGCAGGAAGCACATTCACCCAGTGGGCCGTAAAGGACATGTACTGGCCCTGACCGTAGTTATAGCTCCATACGCCCGTGCTGCCGTGCACCTTGGAACAAACCGATAAGCTCAAGGACTGGCCCACCTTCTGTTCTACATATTTACGATGTGCTGGTACTGCCTTGTTGGAAAAGAAATTACGGCTTGGAACTCTCCATCTCGGCTCGGCACAAGCCATTAGTTCTCTGAATGGTGCAGAGTCCACCATTTGAAAAGGGAGGGACTGCAGTACCAACAACTTGGACAGGAGCACGGTCAGCTGCTGCACTTGAGGATGGTTGGACGCATACTGTTGTCTCTTTGCAATCACATCGCTGAACGACTGTTGGCTGTCAGTGGTACCATGGGCGGTTACTCGCCCCCCTACCCACAGAAACAGCCCTGCCTCACCCTTACATATGTATCTTAAAATTAGTCATGTGAATTCAGGAGACAGATAAACTGGCAATTTAGTAGTAGTCAGTAGAAGTAGTCGGTTATGTTGCTAAACCAGAGATTAGGTTAAACGACATCCAGCTTCCCGAAGTATTGTTTAGAATGTTTTCAACTTCCTTTATAGCAAGTGGAAAGGCAGAGTCTGTATACACAGTTGCTTACCAGTGTCCAGCTAACGATAGCTTTTTGTCATAGCATCTAAACCAGAGATGAGTGAAAAGACCAGTGAAAAATTTAGACAGCATATACTTGTTAAAACTGGCTTATCGTTCAGTTTGAGAAGTAGATGTACAACATCTATGTGAACAGAGGGGTACAGATTAGTTGTTTTTGATGATAACTTAGATTTATAGATACAGTATTCAAAATTGTGATACAAAAATTCAAAAACCACTCATATGATCGTTTCAACCCTACTATGGTATTTTACACTACGGCCTTATTCACATGGCTTTTTAGAAACAGGTTTCACCTGTAAAACATATGTTAACCTCCCTGAAAATATTCCAGTAATAAAGTAGCAGCCCTTTCTATTTTTGCTTGCATTGCTTTTTAAACCCTCTTCTCCATAGTTTTGGTTTACGAGTATTTAAACAAAATTTAAATGGGAAAACATGTTTTTGCACAGTGTTGTACTTAGGTGTTTGGGGCCCAAACCAGGGGAAATTTTCATTCTGGGGAGCCCCCCAGTGGATTTTGATTCTGGGGGGGAAACCCTACAGCAACTGTGCATGTTTTTTCTCTCCCTTTTTCTGCCTCCCCCCAAAGCAAAATATTCCCAGTTTAAAAAAAAAACCCCAAGGCCCTGCCATGCTAAAGCAGCCCACTGGGGTTTTGCCCTGTTCACCTATGGGCCAGTCCGAGCTTGTGCATGCACATCAGAGAAGCAATCTGCCTTTTCTATAGTGATCAGAAAAGTCACATTCAAGTTCTTTTTTTTAAAAAACTTATTTGAATTTGTGACGTTATTGACCCTCCCTGATTAAACAAGCACCGTACTTCGCAGATCATGGAGATTAGTGAGCAGTAAGATGAGCCACAGTACAAGAATTTTCACTGGTAAAGAACAGAATGGCACCAACCTGTCAATAAAAGAGAATCTCTTTAATTATGAAAACCCAAGGATTAAAAGGGTTTTGGTAAGTAGATATGCTTATACAAACACACCAATATTAATAGTTATCTGTTTGTCTTTGCAGTATTGAAGGTGAGCTTTTCACTGTTTGAGAACGAGGGTTCCATCATCTTCCTATTCTTGTTGTTTCAGTGGAGAATGGGGAGTTGGCTGCACATGCGCAGCTTTATTAATTTATTTCTATGGAAGTTCCCACTGATGGCACAGACGAGGAGAGTAAGTGGATCCCCGTTGTTGACAGCAAGTCTCAGAATTGCACCTCCCTTTTCTGAAATTTTTTTGAAATATCCTGTCCATAAATCTCTGAGATGGGCAGACATTGATATGCTAACATGTTTATAGTCCCAATTTTAAAAGGGAAATTTTTTCACCACAATGATTTTGTTTTTTTTCATTGGGGGAAAGTAAAAGAATGAATTTTTACCAAATACATTGCTGGTTTTTATTTGCTTTGTTTAGAAGATTAAAAAAAGATTTTATTTACTGTTGTGTACACAAAATTTTTTTGGGGTTTCCGACCCCCTCCCCTTGCTCTCTTATCCGCGCGGCCCAAACTGCTTTTTCCCAAATGTGGGCGGCCCATTCCCTGCTGAGTTACAATGACAATTTTTAACCCTTAGAACTATTTAACTGTCTGTACTACAGATTATAAATAGAGATGGGCGGGAATTTTTTTAACCCAAGTGGAATTCGTTTAGAATTTAAAGGGAAAATTCCCTTTTGGAACGGGGGTCGAATTTTTTGGGGGACTTTAGGGTGAAAGGGGGGTGTGGGTTTTTGATTGAAAAAAATGGGCTGCGGGGCAAAATGGCGCTACTTTGGGGCCCCCGCAACCCCTGGGAGGTAAAAAGGGAAAAGCCTGCATGACCTGTGCAGAGGTTTAAGCCAATCAGAGAAAGGCGGGTTTTTTGTGGGCACAGCATTATATAATTTGGGGACCCCACCCCCGGGAACCCCTCACCCCTTCTCACTGTGATATCGGGGAAAGGGTGCTGCCGCAGCGGGATTTTTTCTTACTGAAGAATTTTTTTTTTTTAAAAATTAAGCGATTTCTGTGGGGTGCCCCAGCTTGTCTCAGAGACTTTTCTTTTAAATGTTCTATTTCTAATTTTTTGGGGGTTTTGGGGATTCGGGAAACCCCAGTGTGCGTCCATTTGCACCCTTTGATATACTTTTAAATTTATCCAATTGGGATCAAAAAGCCAGTTCCTGTTGAATTCATTTAAAAAAAAAAGTTTTTTTTAACAATACAAATACCATTAATTTTTGGCTGCCAATTCTATTGCGAAATTTTACATCCGGGGGTTTAAATTTAAGCGTTTTTTTTGCTGGTGTGCTGACCCCAAAAAACCCCGTCTTTTTCAACGCCAAAATTATAAAAATTTTTTTTGTACCCCCAAATTCAAAGAAAAGGTTTAATTACAAACTTTTATCTCTTGCCTTTGTGGGGGTTTAAAAAAACAGGGCAATTGAAAACACGTTTCCCAAAGTCCCTTTTTTGTGGGGGCTCAATTCTTTGGGGGCAATTTCACCCAAAGGGGTTAATTAAGGGTTGTTTTGCTGTTGTGTGCCCCCAAAGAAACCGTTTTTTTTTAAAACGCCAAAATATTTTAAATTTTTTCATGTAGCATAATTCAAAAGGGAAAAGGGTTTAATTAAAAAGTATTCTTTTTGTGTTTTGGCGTAGAAAAACACGAAATTGAAAACACGCTTTAAAAGCTACTATTTTGTGCGGTTTAAATTTCTTTGGCGAAAAAATTTACTTTTTCCGGGGGTTTAAATTTTAAGCGTTGTTTTGTTTTGTGTTTGCCCAAAAAAAACCGTTTTTTTCAACCCCAAAAAATATAAAAAATTTTTTCCTGTACCCTAATTCAAAAGGGGAAAAGGGAAAAATTTACAAATTGTAACTTTTTGTTGTGGGGCCCTTTAAAAAAACACGCAATTGTAAAAACGCTAAAAAAAGCACTTTTTTGTGGGTTCTTTTTGGCGCAATTTACCCCCGGGGGTTTAATTTAACCCGTTGTTTTGTTGGGTTTGTTTGCCAAAAAAAAAAAACCGTCTTTTTCAACGCCAAAATATAAAAAATTTTTCCTGTACCCCAATTCAAGCAAAGGGTTTAAATTTCAACCTGTTTTCTTTTTTTAGAAAACACAATTTTTTTAAACCGCACAAAAGCCTTTTTTCCTGGCCATTTGTTGGGGCGCAATTTTATAAACCAAGGGTTACCCCAAACTTGTTACTGGGGGTTCCCTTTTTGGGGTCAAAAAAAGGGTGTAAATTTTTTTTATATACAGATTTTCATCATTTAAACAGTGTCTGTACATTTTTGAACAAAAAAGTATTCAGACGAGAGGGGGGGCCCGGTTTGCCCCTTTTTTTTAGTGGCAAATGGCAACAAAACATTCCTGGAACAGGCCCAAAGGGCGCAGCACAGCAAGGGGGACCCTCGGAAACAAAGGGGCACTCGGTGAGGGCCAAACTGCCCCTGTATCTAAACGGCCCTTTTTGTTGTTCAAACAACCCAAAGGGTTCTTGATTGGTTGAAATTTGGTTTATCCTCTTACCCCCAGTTTAAAATCTGACAACCCAGCCAAGAGTCCCCGGGGGGAACCTCAGACACAACCATTTGTTGGCAAAGGCCCGGGGGCGGGTGGGAAGGGCCCCCACCTGTCCTCAGCCCGCCTCTGTCCCCTCCGGGTTTCCCTCAGCCCCAGATTAAATCTGTTGGGTTTGGGCCCTCAGCGCCACTATATAAAAGGGGGAGAACCCAAATTTTTGGAGGGCAGTCAGAGTACTTGGCCCGCGAAGAAATGGGGCCCAATTTTCGGCCCGCTTTTTTTCCGTAGGGGCAAAGTATAGATGTGGAGAGTGGGCCCTGGGAGGTCTTTTTGTGGGGAGGTAAACCTCGACATACCACAGACCCCCGGTTTTGGGGGACAAACAGTGGGCGATGGGAAAACAAATAGATGAGGGTTTTAGGGCCCACCGCACTTGGGGTAGGGGTGAAGGGAAGGGCTTAATCATCGTCCGGGGGAAGAGGGGGGTTAGCTTGCGGTCAGGGCGCAGCGCAGCCGCAAGTGGGTCGTTTGGTGGCCGTGAGTCAGCAGTTTTTGCACCCAGTTGTGGGGTGGGCCCAAAGGGCGGCCACGGGGTTTAAAAAAACCCGCTTGCGGTTTCCAAGAAAGTA
The DNA here is from genome assembly GCA_025379985.1 of Phyllomedusa bahiana. NCBI lineage: Eukaryota > Metazoa > Chordata > Amphibia > Anura > Hylidae > Phyllomedusa > Phyllomedusa bahiana. The sequence continues at coordinate 39,464 of JAODAL010007544.1, read as the reverse complement.
GCGGGCACAGGGGACTCAAGGCGAGGCCCGGGGGGCAGTAGAAGTTTAAATTCAGTGCGGACCCGGGTGGTGGAAAAATCCGAAAATTCGGGGGTTTGTGGGCATTTCCCTTTCCCTTAAGACCCCGGAGGGGGGCCGAATTTGGGTTTATGTAGAGTTGGGGCAGAAATTTTGAAGCGTTTGGCCGGGGAGTAACGTTGGCACCACGGCCCTGCGAAAACCCACTTTTTGGGGCCCCCCCACCAAGGGGTTTGGGTGGAAAGAAAGGGTGGCTCAGATGTGGTGGTCCTTTTCCTGCGCCGCAGAACCCACCCAGCCAGCAGCCCCCAGTGGCATGCATCCCCCATTGCAGCCAGTCAAGGGCTCCACCCCTTGCAGAAGGGAGCGTTTTCTTTTCCCACATCATCCCCCCGGGCCCAGATGCCCCTTTGGCCCCTTTCCTACTCGGGAAGCCCAGCAGTCTTTCCCCAGCGAGGCGATTGAAAAGAGACAAACAGTATGCGCCCCAACCCAAATCCAAAGGTGCGAGCTACCGTGCTCCTGTCCAAGTTTTTTGGTATTGCAGCCCTCCCTTTCCAATGGGGGGGGATCTGCACCATTCAGAAAAAACAAATGGTTGTGGAGCCGAGAGGGAGTTCCAACCCTTAATTTCTTTTCAAAAAAGGGCAGTCCAGCATTCATAAATTGTAGAAACAGAAGGTGGGCCGCCCTTAAAGTTATCGGTTTGTTCCAAGGTGCATGGCAGCGCGGACGTCTGGGCTGTAACTACGGTCAGGGCCAGTACATGTCCTTTACGGCCCACTGGGTGAATGTGTTCCCTGCCAGGCACACCAAAAACTTGGAAGAAGACGCCGCTTTCCCCTCCACTTTGTAAAAAATGCTGCACCTGGCCAATGTCCGCCCCCTCCCCCACCATCTAGCCCCCACAAAGTACTCCCCATCATCCAACATGTGTGGGGCCCAAAAAGGCGTGTCACGCAGTTTACACCTGGCTTGCCTGGCGAAAGAAGTCACACAGGGGAGGAACTGCTCGCGTAGGGGCAGAAAGAAATCGTGTGTGGCTTTTCCGCCCCCAAAATGAAAAATCGGAACCTGGGACGGACAATGGGAGGAAAAATTTTTGATGTAAGCCATGGCAGCTCTGGTGAAAACCTGCCGTTTGTTGAGGCCATTCGAGGAGGCGACGTTATTTGAAGTCCCCCAGGACTACGGGATAAATAAACATCATTCCACTGCTTATGTCTGGAACAGATGCTAAAAAAATTGTGGGGGCAGGGGACTGGAGACGTGGCGACTAATCTCGTGGCCACATGAGTCCGGTGGGGATGAAAGGAGGGGAGGAGGAGGACATTGGGAGCAGAAGCTTTGTCTGGTGAAATGGTGGATTTTCTACCTAGGTGACAAGAGAGGAGAGGGCAGGAGCAGTGGAGGAGGTGGTGGAGATGAGGAAGACGAGGCAGATGACCCCCAAGCACCGTGGCAGTATAAGTGGAAATGGAGGCGGGGGAGCTCCTCGGAGTGATTGTGCAGATGGCCCGCACACTTTTTTCCCGGGGGCAGTGACAGCCAAATAGTCAGCATCCGGCAGAGGGATGACTTCTGGCTCTCCCCCCATTGCCCCCCTTCGCTCCGGTCCAAAATGGGAGCTTTTTCCCAGCTTTTGAGGGGAAAACAAACTAAAAAATACTTAGGGAAATCCCCCGTAATCGGGGCCGCTGCCCTATGTGCGGCATGCCCCTCCTCTGACAGGCCCTGCCCGGGGGGGCCCCTCAGCGCTCACGTTTACTCCCCGCGGCTGCGGGGGGAAGGTGGGGGGTTTAGGAGCAGTACCAGTCCATCAGTAGTAACCTAAGTCTGGAGTCCTGAGGGAGCAGTTCCTTCCCCCGCCTAGTGAGGGGGCAGTCGCCAGCAGCAGCGGGCCAACAGGCCCCTGGAGAGTCCCTGAACCAAAGGTTGTGGCCTACTTGGACAGACTCTGCCACCTCGTTAGAAGATCCGCTGGACTTTTTGGGAGCCAAACTGGATGTGTGGGCCCCAACTTGGAGTTTTTCAGTGGAGAAGCTGTCCTGCCGGCCAGTAGTGTGGCTTCGAGGGGGCAGTGCGGCGGGGGCCATCTTTCCCCAAGGGAGAACAGGCTTTTTCCCCGGGAAATGTGGAAAAGGATGACCTTTGTCAAGGGGTGAATCAGGCGGGATCGGCCCGGATTTCCACACACCTTGCCCTTTGGGTCAGTCTGGGTTCAAAACTACCTGCCTCAGCCCCAAATTTGATGCCGCCCCCCCTTGGGCCCAAATTGTGAAGTTTCTCCAAAATGCCTACCACCCTCTTTACCCGGGATGGTATTGCACCCCACCCACAAAAATTGTCATTGTGCCCCCTCTTGACCTTGCTGTGCTGCTGTTGCTGTTTTCCGTGAAAAAACCCCATGTTCATGGTTTCCCTGTCTGACCTCATGTGTGCTGGGTGCTGCCCTGTCCTCCAACTGTGTCATTGGCCATGCCTGACCTATGCTGCTTTCCCCCGGACCTTCGTCTCAGTCATTTGCCATTTTGTGGTTCCCCTTTTTTTGCCCCCCTCCGTGTCTTTGCCCCTGCCTGATCTCATGTGCTGCTGTGTGACCTCCACACTGTGTGATTGTGCCACCTGTGGCTTAAATTTGTTTTGCCCCTCCCGAATGTCATTGTGCCCCTGCCTAATCATGTGTGCTGCCTGCCTCCACACTTATATTGTGCACTCTTGGCTAATACTGTTTTGCCGCCTCCGAATGTCATTTTGACATGCCTGATCTATATGCTGCCCCGTGACCCCCACCTGTTTTGATTGTGCCCTTGTGGCCCTTTAAAACTTTTTGCCGCCCCAGAATGTCTTGGACAGCCCATTCTATGCTGCCGCCGTGACCTCCCCCAATGTGTGTTGTGCCACTCTGTGGCCTAATACTGTTTTGCCGCCTCCCCGAAAGTCATTGTGCCACTGCCTGATTATGTGCTGCTGTCTGACCTCCCACACTGTGTGTTTTGCCACTTGTGGGGTTTTGTTTTGCGCCTCCAGAATGTCATTGTGCCCTGCCGATCTATCTGTGCCGCCGTGACCCCACACTGTGTGATTGTGCACTCTGTGGCCCCAATACTGTTTTGCCGCCTCCCGAAAGTCATTGTGCCACTGCCTGACCTCATACTGTGCCGCCGTGCCTCCACACTGTGTGATTGTGCCACTCTGTGGTAATAGTTTTTCGCCTCCCGAATGTCAAATTTTGCCACTGCCGACCCCTACTGCTCCGCCGTGACCTCCCCACTTGGATTGTGCCCCCCCCTTTTGGCCTAATACTGTTTTGCCGCCCCCAGAAGCTTGTGCCAGCCCTGACCTCATATGCTGCCGCCCCCGCCCCCACACTGTGTGATTGTGCCCCTCTGGGCCCCCATACTGTTTTTTCCGCCTCCGAATGTCATTGTGCCCTGCCAATCTCATGCTGCTGCTGTCATGACCTCCCCCATGTTCATTGTGCCACTCTGTGGCCGAATACTGTTTTGCTGCCTCCAGAAATGTCATTGTCCCCACGCCTGACCTCATACTGCTGCCGCCGTGAACCTCCACTCTCAGTCATTGTGCCACTCTGTGGCTTCCTCGTGTTTTGCCACCTCCAGAATGTAAATTGTGCCACTGCCTGACCTCATGCTGTTTGTGGCTGCCGCCGTCACCTTCACACTCTGTCACTAATGTTGTCACCTGAGCTCTCAGCTCTGTTTTTTCCAGCTTTCGATGGAATGACTTTATCAGGCTACATTCCCGCTTCAGTTTTTTGGTCAGTTTTGCCCTCTTAAGTGCCCAGGGAATTTTATAGTGAAGCGATTCTAAGAGCGGCGGCAGTCATCTGCGTGTCATACTAAAACACAAAAATTGTATGAAGACCAAAACCAAGCCCCCTTTCTGCATATTTAAGCATGGCACAACGTTCTACAGCACCCTGCAGGCTCCGTGCAGCCTGGAAATAGCTGCTTTTTAACGTGATTCGTTCCGAAGTAATTCGGACCGAATTTATTTTTGACGGAAAATTCGGCGAAGTGACCGAATCGAATTTTTGAGAAATTCGCCCATCTCTAATTATAAATCTTTTGTATTCATTTCATATTAACAGGAATAGGTGTTAAAGTGAAATATATAGTGATATATCAATCACTGCTGTAAAACACCCACAGTCTGAACAGGACGAGTGAACCTGGCTGTGGCTCTGTAAAACAACAAGGTGAGACAAACCCTGTAGAAGTCACATTAAAAAGCCATGGGGTTTTTTGCAGTAAAATGCATGTATTTTATGTGTTGTGTGTGTGTTTTTATTTTTTGCTGCGTGGTTTTTGACTGCTTGGCACATTACCAGCACATGTGGATGAGACCTGTGGATGATTACAAGTATTACCAGCACATGTGGATGAGTACAAGTATAGATTAGTACAGCCAGGATGGACTCCAGGTTATCAGTTATTTTCTGTTGTTGTTTTTACAATGTTTATGTTAAATATTTTCCTGACATTTCTATCACAGAACACTAAAAAACACCCTGTGTGAATGTCCTGTAAAAAGCTGAATTTCAGCAAAGTTTGTAATTAACATCTTTCAATTACTGAAGATGAGCGTTGTTCCTGTTCAGAAAGCATTTTTATGTCAACATGACTGTAGGAGGTCTTGTTTATTGCAAAAAGAGCCGTGGCTCACTAAGTGTTTGTGCCTCCAATACAGCAGAAGAATTATAAGAAAATTCAGAAACATAATATATTCCATAGAGACAATAGGCAGTGGCATAGCTACCGTGGTCACACTTGTAACCGGGCCCCTGAGCCACAGAGCCCCTGAGGCCCCTCTCACCACACAGCTGGCTGGTAGTGGCGACGGCATCTAAGTGAGGGGGCTCTCTCTGTCCACTTATTGGCACCCCAGCAAGGCAATCGTAGAGTTCTGATGGTTGCATGGCAGTTAGAGGCCGAATAATGGCCTTTAGGCTTGTACATACAGAAGCCTATTAAGCCCTGCCAGAGACGTGGTCTGATAGGCTTCATACCTAAGGCATAAAACATAAATGTATTGCTATGTATTATAAAAGCAACCTCCTGTGTTTAAGGAGACAGGTGACAGGGCACAGCAGTATCCTGGGTATGTTCTTCTTATATACTGTATCAGAAAAACTGTACAGGGCACAAGGATAAAGATTAGAGAGGTATCTATCCCACCTTGCCAGGTGCCGATTCTGGACCCAAGTACAAGCACTGTTTATACTGCAGAGATAAATAGATAACCCATCAGCTGGTTGGATCTACCTGCCTCTAATGTAGCACACCCCACATAAACATTTCATTAAAAATGCCTATAATTGCCCCAAATGAACAACCAATTAGAGCAAGTTAAAAATACAGTGTTCTTTCCCAGAAAATTGTAATTTGAAACCACATTTAACATTCCTATTACTTTATTTTTTATGGGTCCAACACAACCACAAATATTACTCACAACCAGAGGCAGGATGTGATGTTTCTAGGCCATGTAAAGTCCTTAAAAGGGACTACAATTGACAACCACCTAAAAAAAACCTCCAATATTATGAAAAGTTGATTAGTTTGGGGTGCTTTTTCCAGGCTGCCTTGTGAAAATGAAACTTATTTAGTTAAAACGACATATTTTTGGAAAAAAATAAATTTTTCTTTTTTTACAGCCTAAGAAAATCTATGAAACACCTGTGGGGTCAATATACTCAATACTCCCCTGGATATATTCCTTATGTTGTGTAGTTTCCCAAATTAGGTCTTTTTAGAGGTATTTATTAAGTTTAAGTACTTTAGGGTGTCCGCAAACCTAAAGAATATCCAAATGAATATGGGACCCAAAAATCCAGGGGGTGCTTCTATATTCTGAGGTTTGTGGTCCACACATGGGATATTTCTAAAAGGGCAAAATCGGGGCAAACAATATTGAGTTGTGTTTCCTTATGAACATCTACTGTGCTAAAGTGAATAATGGATTAAAAATGTAAAATCTGCAAAAGAAAGTCACATTTTTAAATTTCAACTCTGCTTTCCTTTAATTTCTGTGAAACCCCCAAAGATTTAACAAACTTCCTAAATGCGGTTTTAAATACTTTAAGGCACAGGTGTCAAACTGACGGCCCTCCAGCTGTTGGGAAACTACAACTCCCATCATGCATTTGTATAATCTATAACAGTGAGCGAGATGGGAGGTGTAGTTTCCCAACCGTTGGAGGGCCGGCAGTTTGACACCCCTGCTTTATGGGGTGTCGTTTCTTAGCTTGCAGAATTTTTGAAAATGTGAAAAGTTGCTGATAAGCCCCCCCAGTATCGTTAAAAATTATGCCAACCTAAAGTACAATATGCTAGTTATAAACTGTTTTGTGTGGAAAAATTACCTGTCTTACATACAGAACTTTTTGAACTTTGAAAATGGCTAATTTTTCAAAATTTTCACAATATTTTTCGATTTTCCAGAAATAAACGATGATTGTATGGACAAAAATGCCTTACTAACGTTAAAGCACAATGTGTCATGAGAAAACAATCTCTGAATCACATGGATAGGTAAAAGTATCAAAATGTTATTCTCACATAAAGTGACACATGCCAGATTTCAAAGATGGGTGTAATGCAGGGGTGGATTCACTGGACCACCGCAAGCGATGATAGTTAAGCCACGCCAGAGAGCGAAGTCTAAGTAGCCCTCGGTGTTCACCAGAGCCCGCCGCAAAGCGGGATGGACTTGCTGCGGCATGAGGCTACCAGGTCGCTACCACTGACGTGACTTGCTTGCGGCGGCGGCCGGGGTAATGCGTGGTACAGAATCGAGATCCGGAGTTATAGTCAGGGACAGGCAGGTGGTCAGGGTAGGCGGCAACAGGCAAGGTCAGGAAACATAAGCAAAGCGGACTGGTACACGGGAAGACAAAACGGACTCTGAATACAGACTACGCACTCCAAACACACACCAAAGAACTGGCAGCGAGTGTAGGAGGCGTGTACAATAAATAGGGTCAGCGGCCGGCGATGGCCAATTACCAGCGCAAGCCCTTTAAATCCAGACCAGCCGTTGCGCACGCCGTAAGCAGCGGGTACGCGCGCGGCGGCTGTCAGAGCCAGACGGAGGCAGCACAGTAGCGGGGACTGGTTAGTACGGGGTTTCCTGTGATAGGGCAGAAGGACAACGGCTGCGGGCAGCAGCGGCACCCGCGCCGGACCTCGTAAGCACAGGGGGACGGCCGCGGGGGGCCGTGGCGCCGAGCCTCATGACAATGGGGCTCTGTCAGGAAGGTCAAAACTGGCTGTAGTGGTAAGGGGTTAATAGTAACAAAATTGAATACCAGGTGATAGTCAGCAAATTAATTATAAAAGAATGCAAAACAAAGGTAATATAAAGCTCACCAACACGTACCAAAAAATATGTTTATAACAGGTAACCAATAATACTGTATTATGAATAAAAGGAGCCAATGGTTTTTCCAGTTGTAACCAAAGAAGGAAGTTATGATGATGCTGTTTAATGTTTCCACACCTCTAAAACACCTGTATAAAAACCTGTATCTGTGAACCCAAATAAAGAGAAGAAGAAATTTGCATCTCAAACAACATAATGCCAGGCGTCATTTTTCCTTGGACATAATGCCCATATGTCCTTGCAACATGAATTTTGAAAACCGGCACAACGAGGACTGAGTCGCGGCTTTATGGCAATGACAGTGCTTCTCCCTAATGAGGAACTTTACCCATTTTGAGCTACATAATAAGAATAGTAACATGGCAGGTTAGAGGGATGTTTTTAGGTCCTACGACTGCAATGCTGATTATCTGGCAACATGCTATTAAGACAAAATGTAAGGTGGGGTGATGGGATGACACAGAGGGCACACTACTGTATAACGGTTTATACCATGGTTGCACATTTAGTATAGTAGGGAGTGAAATTTGCGAAGAGTTCAATAGTAAAATCTTCAGAGAATTTCCTATAAAACAAATGTAGACTGAATGCAGGGCCGTTCCTAGGCTAAATTTCACTCAGGGCGAGGTGAAGAAATTTGCCCCCCCGTAACATATGGCGCCACAGTGCGCCACATTGCATCACCATAAACCAAAGCCAAAATATACAAAAAGCTTTACCACAATCTGCTACATATAAAACTACTAAATAATAGTCATACAGTTACCAAATAACACTGCTACACCAACCAGAATCCCAAGACCACTAAGACCACATATCACCAGCACACAGTGACCGAATACTGCGACACCGTGACCACATATCACCAGCACATAGTGACTGAATAATACAAACTGACCATTACTGAATAGAAACCATTATACTACAACCAATATTACCGGTGTACAGTGACCATACAATGATGGATACCAGCTGAACACAGGCTCTGCAGACAAATAAATGATTACAGTAAAGTTATATCTAGTGACTCATAGGAGACGTCTCTGAAGAGTTGTTCTCTTCTCTTCTTCTACTTTTCCATCTGTCCCAGATGCCATGATGACTAAACCCGACACTTCACTGTAAAATTTAAAAAACAAATATCTTAAGACTCCTCCCTTTATCAGCACTTCTCTACCAATTCCTATCTCTGTAAAGACTCCCCATCTATAGCACCTCATATGGTAGCCAAGTAAAATGCCCCCTGTAGCCAGGTAGTAGCCCCCTGTATCCAGTTGATGCCCCCCTGTAGCCAATGATGCCACCGAAGCCAATGATGCCCTCATAGCCAATGATGCCTCCGTAGCCAGGTGATGATCCCCTATAGCCAGGTGATGCCCCTTTATCAGCACTTCTCTACCAATTCCTATCTCTGTAAAAACTCCCCATCTATAGCACCTCATATGGTAGCCATGTAATATGCCCCCTGTAGCCAGGTAGTAGACCCCGATAGCCCGGTAGTAGCCCACTCTATCCAGTTGATGCCCCCTGTAGCCAATGATGCCCCCGTAGCCAATGATGCCCCCATAGCCAGTGATGCCTCCGTAGCCAGGTGATGCCCCCTGTAGCCAGGTGATGCCCCTGTAGCCAGGTGATGCCCCTGTGGCCAGGTGATGCCCCCTGTAGCCAGTGATGCCCCCCCTGTAGCCAGTGATGCCCCTGTAGCCAGTGATGCCCCCCTTGTAGCCAGTGATGCCCCCTGTAGCCAGTGATGCCCCTGTAGCCAGTGATGCCCCTTCTGTAGCCAGTGATGCCCGCCTTGTAGCCAGTGATGACCCTGTAGCCAGGTGATGCTCCCTGTTGCCAGTGATGCCCCCCTTGTAGCCAGTGATGCCCTCTGTAGCCAGTGATGCTGCTGTAGCCAGTGATGCCCCCCCTATTAGCCAGTGATGCCCCCTGTAGCCAGTGATGCCCCTGTAGCCAGTGATGCCCCTTGTAGCCAGTGATGCCCCCATTGTAGCCAGTGATGCCCCTGTAGCCAGTGATGCCCCCTGGTAGCCAGTGATGCCACTGTAGCCAGTGATGCTCCTCTGTAGCCAGTAGATGCCCCCCTTGTAGCCAGCAGATGCCCCCCTTGTAGCCAGTGATGCCCCTGTAGCCAGTGATGCCCCTGTAGCCAGTGATGCCCCCCTTGTAGCCAGTGATGTTCCCTGTAGCCAGTGATGTCCCCTGTAGCCAGTGATGCCCCCTGTAGCCAGTAATGCCCCCCCTGTAGCCAGTAATGCCCCCTTGTAGCCAGTGATGCCCCCTTGTAGCCAGGGATGCCCCCTGTAGCCAGTGATGCCCCCCTTGTAGCCAGTTATGCCCCCCTGTAGCCAGTGATACCCCCCTTGTAGCCAGTGATGCCCCTGTAAGTAATTATAATATAACAAAAAAGTACTCACGTCGGTCCGCGCGTCCCGGTCCGGAGCTGCTGAGCGGTGTAAGCGGCGTGATGTCATCACGCTGCTTACACTGTCACGCAGCTACCAGGGATCTCCTCGGCGGCCTCCTCGGGTGAGTGGAGCCTCGACACCCCGGGTGATCGCCCGCCTCGCCCGCCCCTAGAAACGGCCCTGACTGAATGTTTGTTCTACTCAAAAATGTATGAGGCAGGCACAGCACACTGGCTTTTCAGGCAGCAGATTTGAATAGGATTCTGCTTGTATCCAGCAGAACAATAAAATAAATATAATTTCTCTTTTCAATATCAATTTAGCTGAGTAAGTTATGTTTCAGTAAGCGTATTACACCTGCAGGTAAATGTTACAGATGTCACCTGTACACACAGAGATTATAGCAGCTAAGAGAAAGACTCTTTACATAACCTACGTAATGTGCTTTTCTAAAAAATTGTTCGCTATAGCATATAAATAATAAATGCATGTTAAGCACCATTGTGCTGTGTTGCCAACACAGCATGAACTAAGTCAATGTCAGCGATTATTGTGGTTGGAATTTCCAAGGAGAGTAATACAAAACTGAGGAACATCTTTAGATATTCAGATTAGGATGAAAACTTTTTGGTGAGTTCATCTAGTTCTTAACACTGTTATACAGGTTTCATTAGCCAAATATTGTTATAGAGATTAATTTACTTGAAGGCCTCCTTCACACAGTATTTTGCACGCGTTATATTGGTGGGGCGTATTCTGTTTTATTGTGTTATTTTGACATTTTTAAAGACATTTTTGTATTTTAATTGAAAAACAACAACAAAATGCTGTAGTATAATGCGACTGGATAAAAATGTCACTGACCCCAAATAGGCTACCAAAAACCCAACAAAGTATGTGCATGTAGCCATCTTCATATTTCGCTAAATACACCTGGCTTTAATGTTTACCCCAAATAATGCCGCCACAAATACTGGCTTGTTGGACTACTTGGTATGTGGACAAGTGGAGTTAAAGGGGTTGTCCGGTTAATTTGTATTTTTTGGGAGGTTAATTAGGCTCACTTTAGGCTAAACAGTGTGGACAGACTTTATTGAATGTATTACATTATTATATATTACATTGTGTGTTTTCACATTGTTTTTATTATTAATTATATGACCTTAAGTGAAGATGTCATCTCTATCTACACTATAGAACTGCAGGCCTCCTGACTAGTGCACGTGCCCTGCAGATAGTTATCTTTTGGGCATGCACACTCCTCAGGAGGCCTTCACTTCTATAGTGTACCTGCCCTCCCCAAATGAAAAGTCACACTATACAAAGTGGTGTGACACTACATTCAGAGGGCAGTGGGTGGCTACACTATAGAAGTGCCGGCTTGCCTCAAGATTAGAGTGCATGCCTTGAAGATAATTATCTATGAGTTAACGGGTCTAACTAGTCAATCAGCAGGCTGGCGTGTCTATAGTGTAGCCACTCACTGCCCTCCTTGAAGGCAGTGTCACATCACTTTATATTGTGTGAGGTTTCATTTGGTTGGTGGCTTCAATATAGAAGCAACAACCTCTTGACTAGCATGCATAATCAACAGATTATGATCTACGGGACATGTGCACTAGTCAGGAGGCTGTCGCTTCTTCAGCGGATCTGCACACTGACTTTATTAGCAAAAGATGAAGAATAATAGGTCAGCATGTCAAGTAGGCAGGGACAGTGGGCTAGGCTCCAGTTAGGGCTCACTGTACCTCCCTTGATGTGACATAGGGCCTACCAGGTGTTAGATCCAATACAGTTATAGATAAAGGTGACGGGGAAGTTGAAAAGGGCCCTCACTGTACCCAGGAGCTGGTGCTGTGGTTTGATAAGACTGCAAGGATAGTTACTAGGCAGACCAGCGGCCACCAAACTAGACCGACTGTTTGGGCCTCTCAGTCCACACTTCAGATTCCTTTCAGGCTACTGCTGGAGGTTCCAGAGATGATGGGGAGGGTAACCAGGGTAAGGAAAGTTGATGATGGTGCACTAGGTGGCTGTATGGCCTGTTACCAGCCATTAAGGTGGCCACAGCAACTAATTTAGATCCCGGCTTTTCAAGCCTCTAGGCTGAAGTCTCACTTTTATAATAGAGTGGTCCAAAGTGACTCCTGGAGGATCCTCTCCCTCCTGTTCTCCTGCCTTGAGAGACTGGGTGTAGATATAGTATATTTAGGCAAAGTCAGCCTAGCGGAACTTTTCAATAAGTAGAGATAGCACTCTATACCGTGATATCACCATGCAATATCTGTTCTTTTCAGTTCTGCTACATCTGTAGTTCCACTATGGCCCAGAGTCTCCACCCGAATATTGATATTAGCTCTCAAGCTATGCAGAAGTAAAGTTTTCTTTTGCCAGGGGTCGACTCAGGCAATCCTGAGTTAGGGATAAAACAACTTGGTAGATTTGTTTTAAAAATGTAACATGTAAGGTTGGAAGAATGCAGCAGTTGTGGCAATTAATTGAAGCATAACACAATATAAAACCAGTCTGTGTATGAATCACTTCCCCTAGTGCTAGAGTCTGAAACTGTATAGCAGGCCTGGCTGGGATGATATTTACAGAACCCAATGATGAGTTTACTTCAGATGTGCGCCAAAGTGTCTCTCATACACACAGCATCTCTCATACACTGTGTGACTTACTGTACCTATTAACCACAGTAATGCACGTGCATTAAGAAATGGCTGCAGCGTGTCATAACACAGCTCAACCATTAGGGCCCAGTTTTCGCGGTACTTAAACATGGCAGAAGTACTTTGAACAGTCCTCACTGATAATCCTCAATAGCAGATCTTACAGCCTACTCACTCCCTACTGCAGCATGCCTGTCCTCACTCTGAACATCATCTTGGGGCTGCCACATGAGGGAGCCTGGATGCACATGGAGTAGGAGGCAGGATTCTCCTGTGTGGGAGACTGGAATTCTGCAGCTGAGAGGCTGTCCCAGGAGTAGTCACTCTGTATACAGTGAATTGATCTGCACATCATACCACCTTCCCAGCTCCTGTCTCTCTTCACTCCTTCTTTCTGTCCCGCCCTCTTCAAGTCCTTAAAGGTGTGTTATCGTTTCATTAAATGGTCTGCAGACTAAGGGGACAGTGAAAACAAGCAACTTTGCAATTGGATGTCATTAGCAAAGCTGCCTTGTTCTCACAGTGTCCCTTATCTTGTGTTTTTATTTACACTGATATCCAGTGTGGGTCGAATCCCTCCTCCTTGCAATTCACTAGCTGAGAGCTCATTTACATTCAGTACAGCCCCTGGGTCGATTCACAGAGCTGTGTCTCTGACTCAGAGTTAGGGGCCGTAGCATTTTCTGTCTCCACACCTAGCAGAAACAGATTGTACAATGAGAAAACATGACAGTTTTGTCCCTGTGCCTAACTCTCCTGCATACACGCAGATCTGTGCCGTTCTTAGAAAGCTGTAATACATCTCCAGCTGTGAGAGATCAGTGCTCAGATTAGATTGAATGCAGCCTGTGGTATGTATACAGCTCTTATAAAATAAGACTGATAGGGAGAGACACAGTGATATAGGCGAGGTCAGGCATGACGTATTAAATTGTGATCTATAACCTCTGTCTACAAGTGTCACCTGCTGCAGACGGTGTCACAAGGGGGCCTTATTTGTTCTGTGTCTATGAGATTAGGGACGACTGCCCAAGTAGTTGGCTTGGGATCCCTTACTGAAGCTAGTACTTTGCTATAGATATAGGGCTCTCCTGTTAATAGGTGGGGTTCCACCAGACTTGATGATAGAAAGGGAGTTATTCCCTCTTTCAGAAGCAAAAAGGGTTAAATGATGAGGATAGAGATCAGGTTTTAAATAGTGTGTATAGAGGTTAAGAGTTAAAATATAATAAAAGTTACGTTTTAGTGTTTACTAGATAGAGAACTGATAGAGTTTAAGTTTGCCTATGGCAAAATAGTAAATATAGTGATCAAAAGTCACTCTTTGTTCTCTTGCGAGATTCCCAATTTTTTGGAGATTATGTGACAGTGATATATGGACTCAGAGGGGAGGGGGGGGGGGGGAGTCTCAGGCCAGCAGTGAGGGGGGGATGATGTCATCCAGCTGGGAGGGGAAGAAACGCTCCTGCATTCACAGAGCTGAGAAGCTAAGAGCAGTGTGAATTAGCCGAAGTGAGGAAGCGATACATCCCCTTTAATGTTACAACACAAGGGAAGCTAGGTAGTGAAGCTTGGGTAACTTGTGCCTTTGCTTGCACAGTGCATGCGTCTCTCCATTAATTGTAATGGGAGTACAGCACCTACTCTCATTAAAATGAACAAAGTACAATGTACATGCGGCTACACCTCCATTTTATGTAGCCACAGCACAAGGCATGAGTGCCACAGAGACCACCACCATTATTGTGATACATGCCTTTAGGTGAAACACACCTAGCTATTTATAGCGTATCCTGTTGATATGCCATAAATGTCTCAGCAAAGAATTCTCTATGTCTAGCATAAATGCCTGCAAACACTTTTAAAGTTTAAATTAGCAGGTCTTGAATGGTGTTACCAGTATGCTATAACTGGTACCCAGCAAAAGTAAGGAAGGACAATTGTTAATTTAACTACAATGGTCAGTGATCAAGGCTCACCGAAGCACAGAGGGAGCAAAGACTAGTATAATTATGTTGGTTATCACATCAGAATTTATTCAGAGCAAACAAAACATGTTCTTAATTATAGTCATACTTTTCACAATTCAGGAATAGCAGCGTTAAGTTGCAATACAGGAACAGCTGAGTTGATCTGCAATTCAGGGAACCCAGCAGAGTTGGGTTTGGGCACTATACTTAGGTCTAAGGATACAGGATACTAGACCATGTCTTGTGGTCGTTAGGACAATTAGGGAGAAGTTAGGTCTCAAATACAAGATACCCTATAAAGTTTAGTAGAGGAGTACTCCACCCATTCAGGGAGCCTGTAATAGGTATGGAGCACAGATACTCATTATTAACAATATATAAACATAATTAAGCAGGTACTGATAACCCTAAAAATAAATAGCCAGACACAGCTAAAAATCTACAAACAGGGATTAATCATAATATAGCAATACATAAACCGGCATTATTCTTATAATATCTAGACAGGAATTGATAAGAGCTATTTTTATCTTTCTATATATTATCTTGAGTAAATAACTGCATACTAGGAACCTATTTCATTCTGTAAATTCCCACTGGGCAAACCTAGTGCAAGACATAAATATTCTTGTTTGCACTGAATGGTCTAACTATGGTTTTCTGGCTCCAAGAGCTTTTTATAGTGGAGGTAACTCACTGATTCACTTACGGTAAATAATCTGCATTAGGGTATGTTCACATGGCGTGTTGAGTCTGTGTGAACATACACTTTTTGATACGTGTTTGGATCCGTCTGTCGGAACACGCATCTAATAAATAGCAATGTGATTTACATTGCTTTTACTATGAAACACGCATCGGCGTTCACACCAATGATCACCGATGCGTCTCATTGCGTCTTTCGGATCCGTCTTTTGGATCCGTTCCAAGAATTGACGTGTCAATTCTTTGTCCAAAAGACGCAGCAGGAGCCCTATTTAAAACTACAGGGTGTGATCTGCTGCATCCAACACGTATCCAAACACGCAGCTGTGTGTTGGATACGTGTTCGATCTGATCGCTGCAGTGTTTTTGGATGTGATTTTCGGATCCGAAACGGATCCAAAATCGTATCCAAACACCCCATGTGAACGGCCCCTTATAGTTACCATCCACGCATCTTCCCTAGAGAAGATTACATAAAGCCCTTAGCAGTGGCAACATGGTAAGGGTTATAAAATATGTTTATTATAGTAAGGATGTTTTCCAAGCAATTCAGCGCATAATCTTATTCCAGATTAATTGGATGTCCAGGCCTGTACACTATCAAACTATCAACACCACTGGATCGATTATTAGAGAACTGATCTATAGAAAGAAATCATGCAGTGGGGTGCTAAGGCAAGCTGATGCCAAAAGCTAGGATAATCCGTCACAATCAGCAACAAATTATGTGAGGCAGAAAGCACATGGCTGAGAAAAACAGAAATGAACATCAATATAAAACAAATAAGCATGCTAAAGTATGACTGGATAGTCCAAAATTCAGGTCCAGACAAGTTTGGTTCCAAACAGATGGATAACCTGTCTGGTACAGTAAAGCTACTGCAGCACAAAGTGCTGAAAGGGTTCAGACTGGCTGACACCAGAAGGGTATCACATTGCACAGACCATCCCAGATTGCCCCAAAAGAGGCTACATAACCACAGTCCATTTATTGTGGCCAAACTGACCCCTGCCCACTGTCAAATGTGTATCCATTGTCCATATAAGCATCAGAATTGCTGGACCATGAATCAATAAAAGAGGATTGACCTGATTTGCCTAATCACATTATTTTGCTTTATGTGGACAGCTGGATGTGTATGCATGTCTTACCTAGGAAAGAGAGAGCACCCAGGTGCACCATGAAAATAAGGCAAACAAGTGGAGGCAGTCAGATGCTCTAGGAAACTTTCTGCTGCAAAACCTTGGTTTCTAACATATGGACATTACTTTGACACATACCACTTACCCAAACATGGTTCATACCTACTGTATTTCCTAAAAGTAATGGCCACTATTAGCTGGATAAAGTGCCATACTGTAAAATAACTCAGGAAGGGATTGAGGAACATGACAACATTAAGGTTTGAGAAGGTTTTAACTTGACATCACCAGATCTCAATTTGATTAAAGAGCTTGTCCCGTTAATTTTTTTTATTTAATTACGCTTATTATGGGCAAACACAATCTTTATACACTTTATTGAATTTATATCTGTTTTTAAATTCTGTGTTTTTACATTATTTATAGTACTGTGATATGGCTGTAAGTGATGACTTTTCATTTGAAACGTTATCCCTTACTACGACATACACTATAGAAGCGCTGGTCTCCTCATTGGCGTGCATGCTCAGTAGATGATTATGTGCTGGACATGCATGATAGTTGGAATGGCGGCACTTCTATAGTGTGGCCACCCACCGCCCTCCCCAGATGCAATGTCACACTACTTTGTATAGTGTGATATTTCATTCAGGGAGGGTGGCGACCGATTTACATACTAGTGTTATTTCTCAACAGATAATGATCTACTGAGCATGCATGCTGATCATTCAGCAGGATGGCACTTCTGGAGTGTAGCTGCCTATTGCCCTTTCCAAATGAAATGTCCCACTATAGAAATGATGGCCTCATGACTAGCATGCATGCCCAACAGATATTTCTCTACTGGGTATGCGCTTTAGCCAGAAGGCCGGCACTTCTATAGTGTATGTAAAAGTAAGGGATGACGTTCCAAATGGAACGCCATCACTAATGAACATAAACATAATACCATAAAAACACATCATTTAAAATACATATAATTCCAATGAAGTGGTTTGGCCATAATGAGCTTGATTAAGTAGAAAAAAAAATGTAAAACTAACCAGACAACCCCTTTAAGTACTTTTGGGATGTGCTGGGAAAGAATGTCTGATTCATAGAAGCCCTACCTCGTAATTTTACGACATAAAAGATCTGCTGACAATGTCTGGTGCCGAATACCACAAGACACCTTCAGAGGTCTCGTAAAGTCAAAGCTGATTTGGCAGTAGAAGCTCACCTCTCTCTTTTTAAACCACTTAAGTGCAATGGCATTTAAGGTGTTTAATGTCTCAGATCTGTGTTAACTCTAATCCTAGTCATCGAATCGGGGTAACACGGTTTCTGAGCCTGTGCCATAATATTATTGCAGGAACCCCATGCTTTTATGCCACATCACTTGATGGTGATAAACTACTGGAATTCTACTTGAAATAACAATATATTGTAAAGCTTGTGCGCTGTTTTATCATGTGGTCTGTTATAAAAATCTAGTATTGATCTATCTTAATAAATGATTGAGATAATATAAGAGTGACTTCTCTTGACACAATGTGCTTCTACTTCTTTTATAGCTTCACCCCCCCCCCCTCCCTCCAGAGACAATCTGGTAGATGGAGGAGAACTATTTTTTTTTCTCCGAGGCTCATTTGGGAAACTTTAAGTGACACATTAAAAAATAGACAATAAACACCCTGCATTCACTATCTCCTGGAATGTTTCAGTGCAATAAATTTTATATAAGGCATCTCCCAGTAATGGAATGTCCTTGTTTTACTTTGTTCGAAATATACATTTTTAAACATCAGAGAGAGATTTCTTTTTACCAGCTCTGTTTACTATCTAGTGAATATGAGAACAGTTTATTCATTTGCTCCCTTCTTAGTATTGTTAACAGGCTGCAGAGAGTGTATGCTGCTGTACTGCTCCATGCTGATTAATATTATCTGCAATACACATAGGGTATAAATTGTCATATTATAGCAGCAGGCTTGTGTTCTTTATGCATTTGATATAAAGAACCGTTAATAATATTGTAATATCTTTTGCTAGAAAATTAAAGCACAAGACATTTTTAAAGCAAAGGAAGCGACAGAAATTGGTTGTATATCACTAGCTGACAATGATGTTTTCATTGTGCAGACTTTTCAAATGTGGAAATAGAATAAAAACGAGAATAAGTGAAGGTGTTTATGCATCAGAGATGTGAGGATTTATTCCCCAGGAGCAAAACCTGTTTCTAACAAGACATGTTTATATTGGTCCAAACATTCAAAACACGACACAATGCAAGCTTTAAATTACTTAATCAGTGTATAAATATGCTTAGGGATTTTTGAATTCTCACCAGCGGCAGCACATTTGTAAGCCTGAGAAACAGGAAGAAAATGTTATGACAATCCCTGAATATTTCATCTCATAAAGTCATTGAAGAAGAACCACAAAGTGTGTAAGACAGATTCACATAACTGCACTGCTGCCCAGCACTCAGAAAGGACTGACAAGTCGTTTGAGACACCAGACAAGCACATGGAAGGGGAGGTGAACTTCACAATCCCAAATAATACCCGGCTGACTGTCTATGGCATCAAAAATAAGCACCTTCCACACAGAAAACTATCTTGTAAAAATAATTAACTGAAAAAGGAAAACTCGTTGACCAACATAGAGGGAAAATGAAGGGTTTTCTGCTTTACCAAAGGCAAAATTATACGTTAGCTGTAAGAAAGGCAAAATTACCTTCTTTTTTTTTTTCATAAGTGTCTTGTTTTATGTATTACAATGTCCAAAAGCTCTGACTGGAATAAAGGTTACCTACAAAGGCCCAATTTTATCACTTCAGCAGATGGAACTGTAATAAAGATGTCCGAGAGGAAGCATTGTTATAAAGATCAGCGTACATTACAAATTTGTTTGAAAAGGTTAGTCTTGTAGGAGATGCAAGGAGAAGCACTGGATGTATTAAACAGGAGCGTTCAGAATTTTCTGAGCTTCTTAACATGCAATAAACCAGTCTCAATAATTTAGTATGGAAAAAAATATGAAAGATGATCTAAAACTGTCAAAAATGATGGGTCCCGTATTATTTATATTAAAGCTGTTGCTAAGGATGTGCCTAGCAGTTCTCTTGCCTTAGGCAGCAACTTGAATATCCAACCCTCATCCTTATTCACAACTTTTACATACAAAGTAGAACTTGTATTTGTTGCTACTATTTCCATGACTTATAGCAAACATTAAAACAAAAATGTTCATTTTAAAAAGAGGAATCTATAATTCCCTTTAGAGGAGCATTAACAGTTTGAGAGGATAACCGTGTTTAAGAATGTTTGAGAATGTTGCCAATTTACATAGGATCATAACTAGAGATGGGCGAATTGATTCTAACGAAGTGGAATTGGTTTAGAATTTCAGGAAAACTTCGGTTCTGAACGAATTCGAAGTTTGGGGTACTTCGGGTGAACGAAGTGTGCTTTTGATTGATAAAATGGCTGCGAGCACATGGCGCTACATGGGGCAAAGCACTCTGGGAGGAAGAAGGGCATAGCCTGCATGACATGTGCAGAGATGAAGCCAATCAGAGACCGGCGGGATTCTGTGACGTCACCGGACTATATAAGTCCGGGCGCGACGCTGGGAGCTCATACCGCTCTCTGTACTGATCACTGTACTGATCAGGGAAGGTGCTGCCGCGGCTGATTGTTACTGAAGAACTGATTTTTATACAGCGATTTTTGTGGGTGTCTCAGCTTGTCTCAGAGACTGCCTTCTCTTAACGTTCTATTTTCTAATTTTTGGGTATTGGATCTGAAATCCAGTGTGCGTCCACTGCAGCTGCATATACATTTAAATCCTATCTGCTCACAGCACACTGAATATCCAAGGGGATCTAAGCCAGTTCCTGTTGTATTCATTTAAAGAAACAGCGTTTTTACAATACAAATACCACTTCATTTTTGGGGTGCTCAATCTTTGGCGCAATTTACATCCAGGGGGTTAATTAAGCGTTGTTATTCAGCTGTAGTTACTCCAAGAAACCGTCATTTTCAACGCCAAAATATATACATTTTTCCTGTAGCATAATTCACAAGCAAAGGTTAATTACAATTTTATCTCTTGTTGTGTGGCGTAAAAAACACCGCATTGTAACACGCTACAAAGCTAGTAGTTTGTGGTTGCTCAATTCTTTTGCGCAATTTACATCCAGGGGTTAATTAAGCGTTGTTTTTCAGCTGTGGTGATCCCAAGAAACCGTCATTTTCAACGCCAAAATATATACATTTTTCCTGTAGCATAATTCACAAGCGAAGGTTAATTACAATTTTATCTCTTGTTGTGTAGCGTAAAAAACATGCCATTGTAACACGCTACAAAGCTACTAGTTTGTGGTGGCTCAATTGTTTGGCGCAATTTACATCCAGGGGTTAATTAAGCGTTGTTTTTCAGCTGTGGTGATCCCAAGAAACCGTCATTTTCAACGCCAAAATATATACATTTTTTCCTGTAGCATAATTCACAAGCGAAGGTTAATTACAATTTTATCTCTTGTTGTGTGGCGTAAAAAACACCGCATTGTAACACGCTCCAAAGCTACTAGTTTGTGGTGGCTCAATTCTTTGGAGCAATTTACATCCAGAGGTTAATTAAGCGGTGTTTTTCAGCTGTTGTGACTCCAAGAAACCGTCATTTTCACCTCCAAAATATATACGTTTTTCCTGTAGCCTAATTCACAAGCAAAGGTTAATTACAATTTTATCTCTTGTTGTGTGGCGTAGAAAACACGCAATTGTAACACGCTACAAAGCTAGTAGTTTGTGGTTGCTCAATTCTTTTGCGCAATTTACATCCAGGGGTTAATTAAGCGTTGTTCTGCAGTTGTACTTAGTAAAAGAAACTTTGTTTTTCACCGCCATAGAAGAAATTCTGTAGCATAATTCATATCCGAAGGTTAATTAAGCCTGTTTGTGCTTTTATATTCAGTAAAATACACAGAGTTTTTAAACGGCACATACAAGTCAATTTTTCCTGCCCATTTGTGGAGCACAATTTATATCCAAGGGTTACCAAGCT
This sequence comes from Phyllomedusa bahiana, assembly GCA_025379985.1. Taxonomy (NCBI): domain Eukaryota; kingdom Metazoa; phylum Chordata; class Amphibia; order Anura; family Hylidae; genus Phyllomedusa; species Phyllomedusa bahiana. The sequence goes on along the minus strand of JAODAL010007544.1, from coordinate 18,086 downwards.
TGTTACTGGGTTCATTTGGCGTCAAATACAGGGTGTGTATTTATCATATACAATATCTTCATCAAACAGTGTCTGTACATTTTACAACAAACAGTATGTCAGACAGAGAGGGGGGCAGCTACTTCACCTGCGAGTGGCGGGAGGCACAAAACATTCCAGGCCCAGGTCGCAGCACAGCAAGGGGAGTCGCAGCAGGGGTCACTCGGTGAGGCCACAACTTCCGCTGTCATCTAGCGGCCGTGTACTGAATACCAACCCAAGGGTTCTTGATTGGTTGACTAGGTCATCCACTTCCTCCCAGATGACATCTGACAACCCCAGCCAAGAGTCGGTGGGAACGTCAGACACAACCCTTAGTTGGCATGGCCCGGGAGCGGTCAGCGGCCCTCCCCTTTTCCTAAACCCGCCTCTGTCCCATCCGGTTCCCTCAGCCAGAGATCTACTATGTGGTCTGGGCTCAGTGCCTATATATAGCGAGGATGAACAATTTGAGGAGGGCAGTCAAGCAGCTACTTGGCAGCGAAGAAATGGGGCCAAATCCCCTGCTTTTTGGGCAGTAGGCGGCAAAGTTAGATGTTGAGAGTGGCATGGGAGGTCATGTTGTGAGGGGTCAGCCTCTGCGTACCAAGCCCGGTGATGAGGACAGCAGTGACGATGAAACAAAAATAGAGATGATGTAGCCGACCGCACTTGGGAGCCGGGTGAGGCAAGGGCTTCATCATCGTCAGGAGAAGAGGGCGTCAGCTTGGCGCGTCAGGCAGCAGCGCAGCCAGCAAGTGAGTCTTTGGCGTAAAGTCAGCAGGATTGCAGCAGTGTGAGGTCGGGAGCCAAGCGGCCACGGGGTAAAAAATCCCGATTCGCAGGTCCAAGAAAGTAGCGGCGCAGGGGCTCAGTGAGGCAGCGGCGGCAGTAGTCATCAGTGCGGAGCGTGTTGGCGTAAAATCCGAACTCGACGGTGTGGCAGTTCTTTGCTAAGACACCGGAGGAGCCGAATATGGGTATATGTAGAATCTGTAAGCAGAAAGTGAAGCGTGGCCAGGGAGCAAAGGTTGGCACCACGGCCCTGCATCAACGCATGCAGCGTCACCATCCGGTGGCCTGGGAGAAACGTGGCTCAGATGTGGTGGTCCAATCCTGCCGCCGCAGCAACAGCAGCGCAGCAGCGCCCAGTGGCACGCATCCCATTGCAGCCAGTCCAAGTCCACCACCTCTGCTGATGGGAGCTGTTTCTTTTTGACATCTTTCTCCTGGTCCTGTTGCTCCTGCTCCTCGCTACTCATGGCCCCAAGCAGTCGTTCAGCGGGGGCTATTGCAAAGAGAAAACAGTATGCGCCCAACCTTTCCTAAGGTGCAGCAGCTGACCATGCTCCTGTCCAAGTTGTTGGTACTGCAGGCCCCTCCCTTTCCAAATGGGGACTCTGCACCGTTCAGAAAAACTAATGGCTTGTGCCGAGCCGAGATGGAGATTTCCCATCCGTAAATTTCTTTTCCAAAAAGGGGCAGTCCCAAAGCACTTCATAAATATGTAGAACAGAAGGTGGGCCGTCCTTGAGCTTATCGGTTTGTTCCAAGGTGAGGGCAGCGCGGACGTCTGGAGCTGTAACTACGGTCAGGGCCAGTACATGTCCTTTACGGCCCACTGCGTGAATGTACTTCCAGCCCAGGCACACCAACAACTTGGACAGGAGACGCTGCTTTCTCCTCCACGTTGTCAAACTGCGGCTCCTGCGCCAATGTCCGCCTCCTCCTCCTCCACCACCATCTCAGCCTCCACAAGTACTGCTCCATCATACCACATGTGTAGGGCACAGCGGTGTCACGCAGTTCTACCCCTGGCTTGCCTCGGCGAACGAAGTCACACAGGGGAGGAACTGCTCCGCGTCATGCAGCAAGAAATCGTTTGTGTGGCTTTCTCCGCGCCAACTGCAAATCGGAACCATGGTGACGGACAATGGGAGGAACATGGTGTCTGCGCTGCACTGAGAAGGGATGGTCCATGCTCCCTGCATGGCGCACGTGTTCAATCTGGTTGTGAAAAGGTTCCTGAAGTCTTCCCGATCTTCAGAACATTCTGAAAATGGCAGGAAACTGTGCATGCACTTTATCCATTCGTACAATCCAGGAAACAACCCCCCTCGAGTTGCAGCGGGAGAACGGCCTCCCCAAACCACTCTGATATGCGATGTCTCCACCGTTGGAATTCCAGCCTGCACATGTTGGACCGACTGTATGAACAGAGAAAGGCCATTAAAAGATTTTTTGATGATCCAGGCAGACAGAAGTACTCCCCTGTGTAAGTTTAATGTCAGCCAGTGGCAGCTCATGCGTGACACCTCCGTTTGTTGAGGCCATTCGAGGAGGCGACGTTATTTGGGCAGTCACCAGGACTACGGGGTGAATAAAAGTCATTCCACTGCTTCATGTCCTGGAAAAAGATCTGAAAAATCTGTCTGGGCAGGGGATTTGGGGACGTGGCGACTACATCTCGTGGCCACATGGTCCGGTGGGGACTGAAATGGAGGAGGAGGAGGACATTGGAGCAGAAGCATTGTCTGGTGAAATGAGGGGGATTTTCTACCCCGGTGACAAGAGAGGAGGAAACAGCTGGAGGAGCTAGATGGAGATGAGGAAGACGAGGCAGATAACCCGCAAGCACCGTGGCAGTATACAGTTTGGGGATGGAGGCAGGGAGCCCTCGGAGTCACTTGTGCAGATGGCCGCCCGCATGCTGATTTGCCTGGCTAGTGGGCAGCCGAATAGTCAGCATCCGGCAGAGGGATGACTTCTGGCTCTCCACTCTATTGGACCCTCGCTACCCGGTCCAAAATGGGAGCCTTTTTCCCAGCTATTGAGAGGGAGGACAAAACTCAAATACTAGAGGGAAATCCTCCGTAGTCAGTTGGCCGCTGCCCATGTGCGGCACGTCCCTCCTCTGACAGGTCTGAACGGGGGGTTCTTCACGCTCAGTACTACTGCCGCGGCTTTCCGGGGAAGGTGGGGGGGTTGGAGCAGTACCAGCTCCATCAGCAGCAACCTAAGTCTGGAGTCACTGATGAGCAGCTTTTCCCTTTACCCCTAGTGAGGAGGGCAGTCGCCAGCAGGCAGCAGGACCTGGGGGCAGACCCTGAACCAACAGGTGGTGGCTATTTGGAAAGCACTCTGCCCCCCCAGTTAGAAGATCTGCTGGGACTATGGGCAGCCAAACTGGATGTGTGGCCGCAACTTGCTGAGTTTGCAGTGGAGAAGCTGTCCTGCCGGACAGTTAGTGTGGATCAGTGCGGGTGTTCAGTGCGGCGGGGGCCATCGTTTTCCCCCAAAGGAGACCCGCTTTTCCACGGGAAATGTGGAAAGACTGACCTTTGTCAAGATGAATCAGGCGTGGATCGGCCAGGATTTTCCACCACCCCAAAGCCCTTTGGGGTCAGACACATCAGCCATGACGCCTCACCCCAAACTGGAGAAATGAGTCGGGTTTTAAATACCTGCCTCAGCCACTATTCTGATGCCGCCACCCGCCTGATTTCCACACATCTGTGACCCGTTTCTCCATCTGCCACCAACCATCTTTACCAGGGGACTGGTATTGCCATCCACCTCCACACTCTTTCTTTGTGCCACTGTCTGACCTCATGCTGCTGCTGTGGCTGCTGCCGTGACATCACACTGTGTCATTGTTTCCACTCTCTGACCTCATGTGTTGCTCCTGCTGCCGTCACCTCCACTCTCTGTCTTTGTGCCACTCTGTGGCCTACTCCAGTTTTTGCCACCTCCAGAATGTGATTGTGCCACTTTCTGACCTCATGCTGCTGCTGTGGCTGCTGCCGTGACCTAGACACTGTGGTCATTGTGCCACTCTGTGGCCTATTCCTGTTTTTGCCCCTCCAGAATGAGATTGTACCATGTTTTGACTATGCTGCTGCGCCCTCACTCCACTCTCTGTCATTGTGCACTCTGTGGCTTTTACTGTTTTGCAACTCCAGAAAGAGATTGTACCAACTGTTCTTTACCTATGCTGCTGCTGCCCGTGACCTACACACTGTGTCATTGTGCCACTGTCTGACCTCATGCTGTGCTGTGGCTGCTGCCGTGACCTCCACACTCTTTCATTGTCCCACTCTGGGCCTACTCCTGTTTTTGCCACCTCCAGAATTTCATTGTGCCACTGCCTGAACCTCATGCTGCTGCTGTGGCTGCTGCCGTGACCTCCACACTGTGTCTTGTGCCACTGTCTTTACCTCATGCTGCTGCCGCCGTCACTCCACTCTCTGTCATTGTGCCACTCTGTGGCCTACTACTGTTTTGCCACTTCCAGAATGTCTTTGTGCCACTTTCTGACCTCATGCTGCTGCTGCCGTGACCTACACACTGTGTCATTGTGCCACTGTCTGACCTCATGCTGCTGCTGTGGCTGCTGCCGTGACCTCCACACTGTGTAATTGTCCCACTCTGTGGCCTACTCCTGTTTTTGCCACCTCCAGAATGTCATTGTGCCACTGTCTGACCTCATGCTGCTGCTGTGGCTGCTGCCATGACCTACACACTGTGTCATTGTGCCACTGTCTGACCTCATGCTGCTGCTGTGGCTGCTGCCGTGTCCTACACACTGTGTCATTGTGCCACTGTCTGACCTCATGCTGCTGCTGTGGCTGCTGCCGTGACCTACACACTGTGTCATTGTGCCACTGTCTGACCTCATGCTGCTGTTGTGGCTGCTGCTGTGACCTACATACTCTGTCATTGTGCCACTGTCTGACCTCATGCTGCTGCTGTGGCTGATGCCGTGACCTACACACTCTGTCATTGTGCCACTGTCTGACCTCATGCTGCTGTGGCTGCCGCCGTCACCTCCACACTCTGTCACTAATGTTGCCACCTGAGCTCTCAGCTTGTTTTTTTCCAGCTTTCTCTGGCATGACTTTATCAGGCAACATTACCGCTTCAGTTAGTTGGTCAGTTTTGCCCTCTTAAGTGCCCAAGGAATTTTATAGTGAAGCGATTCTAAGAGCGGCGGCAGTCATGTGCGTGTCATGCTAAAACACAACATTGTATGAAGACCAAACCAAGCTCCCTCTACATATTTAAGCATGGCACAACGTTCTACAGCACCCTGCAGGCTCTGTGCAGCCTGGAAATAGCTGTTTTTTAACGTGATTCGTCCCGAAGTATTTCGGAACGAAGTTATTTTTTGCAGAGAAATTCGGCGAAGTGAACGAAACGAATTTCGGGAAATTCGCCCATCTCTAATCATAACTAAAGACCAAAATTGTGGTCTGCCATGCGCAACATGCTTACCAGATGCTGACTGTTTGGCGAGTGTTTAGGTATCTTGGCTATAAACTCTTCCCAATCCCTTCCCTTACTTTCTGAGTGACAGCTTTAGCAGTCCCTAAGGATCATTCACCATTTTATGAAGGGAATTGCTTGGGTTGTCATTCAAGAGAAAAGTGGATGGGTTGCAGATGGTTTACCTAAGACATTTGAATGCCCACCAGACACTTTGCATATATTTAACACATGGTTTACATGGCTTACTTAGTTTAGGTAGGGATGGCAAAAGTTATGAACGATTCCTGTTCATGACCAGAAAGCTAGTATAGTTATTCTGTTTTCTGAAAACACAATGGTATAATACTGCCATTAATAATAAAAAGCATAGGGTTTAATTATAATTGAAAAAATTAGGAGAAAATGTATACAAGTTCAATACAATTAATTTTGTGACAACTCCACTTCTATTCCAGTACGTTGTCTAAAGAAAATTTCTCAAAGCTTATGGAGCACAAAATTAAGGGTATGTTCACATGGAATCTTGTAGACCATATTTTGGGGTGTAATTGCGCTCATAGAGAGCTATGAATTACCTCTGTCTTCCCCGATGGGGATAGTAGAAGTGAATTGGGCCAGCCCCTGCAAAGCTTTAGAAGTACGCGCTGGCCAGCATGTACTTCTAAAACACCAGCGTCTTGTGGCGCACACAGGCACGCACCTCAAGACGCCGTCTGAACTCACTCTAATGGTATGTTCACATGGCATGTTGAGTCCATGTGAACATACGTTTTTAGATATGTGTTTGGATCCGTCTTTCGGACCCTAAATGGACCCAAACACGTATCTAATAAATAGCAATGTGATTTACATTGCTTTTAACACAAAACATGCAGTGATCGCCAATGTGTGTCTCATTGCGTCTTTTGGATCCGTTCCAAAAATTTACATGTCAATTCTTGGTCAGAAAGACGCAGCAGGAGCCTTATTTTAAACTATAGGGTGCAATCCTGCGTGTTGGATACGTGTTGGATCCATTTAGGATCCCATCACAGCTGCGTTTTTGGATGCAATGTTCGGATGTAAAATGGATCCAAAAACGCTGTATGAACAACCCCTATTACAACATTGATTTATTTACCATATTTGGTTAAGGATATTGCTTGAATCCTTTATTGTAAAATTAAAAATACAAAAGAATAATGTTTAGCGCATCACAATGCCTCTCTCATAGTCCTCTTCTCACAGTTCCAGTATGTACCAAAAACACCCAAGACCTCCTGTTCACAAGGGGTTGCTTGTTAAATTGCCCCAGAAACCAGTTCTTGTTCATCTTTCCTGTCTCCAGCGCATCAACTCCATGAATTGACTTGCTCCCCAATACATCCTACTCTTTTACAAGTGCTATTATAACAAAATAATAAATGTTATCTAATTCACCTTCTAGTGAATTTAATGTTATGATTTATCGGTGTACAGTATAGATGCACAAAAAAGTGTTAGCCTAGAACACAGAAGAAAATTTGCTAATGGAACTTGCAAACTAAGGTGAAATAAATGTGATAAAATTACACCTTTCCAGACTTGAGAATAGATTTAATTAATATAGCTCACAGAAAGGAAACACATTTTGTGTCTTTTCCTAGTATAAAAGAAATTTCAGCATGCAACAAAGTATAATATATAAAATACAGACTATACACAAAATACATTTCATTGGTCTTCTCTGTTATCTTAATTCCATTTTTCTTTGATCTTTTTTACTTTATTAATGTTAGCTTCCTTTTTCCTTTTATTCTTTTCACTAATATGTCCTTTCCTTTTTCTCGTATAATACTTAAGATGTGGTCACGTGGTCTGACAGTTGCGCACAGGCAAAATTTCCTCCACCAATGGCTAAACAAGATTGCTGGTCAAACAGTAAGGTCACTGGCAAACACATGCAAGGTCAGGGGCGTAGCTATAGGGGTGTGCAGAGGTAGCAGTCGCTTCAAGGCCCTGCAGCCTAAGGGGGGCCCAAAAGCCCTTCTGTCACAGAATTGTAAATGGCACATGGTAGCTTATGGGATCCATTTCAGTATCTGCACTGGGGCCCAGGAGCTGCAATTTAGACCTTTGTGCAGGGGATGTCATTTGTAAGTGACTATAAGGCAGGGATCAGACAGTGTAACAGTCACGTGTGTGTGACACCACGCCTGCCTGCGACAGTCAGACCATCTTGTACTTTCCTTATAGGACACTACAAAATACATTGTTTCTCAACCCCTTTTTAAACCGCACAATTCTTCACAATCAAAAATTCATAAAACATGAAAAAATATAAATATAGCTTAGTCTTTTTTTTCAGCTAAAATGGCAATAAAAAATGTGACTGATCAGAGCCCAAGAGTGGTTTCACACATGGATTGTCTTAGAAAACTGAGGTTGTTTTGAGCCAAATCCAGGAGTGGAAGCAAACAGAATTTTGAAAGGACTTAAAATTCTTGAGAGGCAGTTTTTCATTCAGTATTTTGATCCAAAGTCAGACGGATATTTCAGAAGCAGTAGGAAATATTAGAGGAAGATTAATTCTTTCTGCAGGATTAACTTCTGGCTTTGGCCCAAAAAAAGGCAATGGTAGGTTTTTTTGGTAGTTTCCTTCAGTGAAAACCGAGAGAAGAAAAAATGTCATTCTTTTATATTTGCAGTTCCTTTCAAATTCACTCTTGCCTAAAATTTGCCATTCCTTTCATATTCACTTTTTCCTAAATATACTGTGTGAAATTGGTTTTAGAGCCTGTAATCCTTGTGATCAAAATCTGTGAAACTGCCGTGAGGCAGCAAACCAACCATGCTGCTCCCTTCATTATGTTTCACATGGAAGTTTTGGTGATGGTATGCAGTTTTCTTTGTCCTCTTAAAATAGAGTTGTGCAATCATGCTAAAAAGTGTCATTTTTGGTCTCATCTGTTAAGCATTTTACCCACATCATTTTTGCCTCGAGGTTTCTGTGTTTTTTTTTTTCTGTAGAAAATGTGCTCATTGAAAAGACATGAATGGTTTACCTGTGTTAAACGAATCTTCTCAACAAAATGATTAGCTTTAAACCTATAGGGAAAGGTATGGGAAGACTATTACCAAATACAATGCTGTTTTGATTTTGATTTGTTCAGAAAACAAGGAAGATTATATCTACTACTGTACACAAGTTTCTATTTGATACCAACCACCTTTCGCTGCTCTTTTTTTTTATCTGATTGCTCTGAGCTACCATTCAGCTATGGTGAGTCACTCATTGCTGTGTCTTTTCTCTAGCGAGGAGCTTGTCAGTTTTAAGCCTTACAGCTCTGTAGCCTTGTGCACTACAGATTTTAAACTTCATGCACTCATATCACTGTAACAGGAATAGCTAGGAAAAGCTGATATGCCAACCACTGCTATAAAACCACTCACAGACTAACTTTGAAGTTTGAGTCTGAAGCTGGCCATGGCTCAGCATGGTGAGGAAACCCCTTTAAGCAGGGAGCTATGCATCATAAGGGGAGTTATGCCTTTACAATACTTGTTATAAGACCCAATAGGGAGCTATTGATTCTTTTTCACCTTTTACTTTTTATAACCTCATTTTATTTAAATAAGACAAAATTCCAATGAATGAAGCTTACGTACCATATAAAGTCATCCGATGCGACTATAATACACTCATTGTAGTTCATTTGAAGCAGTGGAAGTACAAAGGATTGAATATGACATTTAATGATCTTTTTGCTAAAATTACAATTCTAACTCGGTTGCACTCAGCTATAGTACGGAAGTGTAATGCAAGACATTAACTGACATATTCATAAATAATTCAGAAGCTCTTGATGGCATTTAAAAAAAATCATTCCATTCTGCAGAGAACAATAATTAAGCCAACACCCACCAGGGGGAAAATCTCTCTCAGTGGGTATAAAAATATAATCATCACGAATATCCACTATGACCTAACCTCTACTTACCTAACAGCATGTATTCTTAGTAAAATAGAAGACATGAAAAAATAAACTGAAGTTATTTTGGTTTGTTCAATTGCCCTAATCCAGTTAACAATATCATAAAGCTCTTTTTTTTTATGGTTTATTTATTTACAGTAAATTTAAATTTTTTTGTGCATCAGTAGCTAATTGAGCTAAACATACAATATTAAAGGGTTGACTGGCTAAATAAACATGTGCTTTCTTGTAAATAATATATAACTTTCCGTTACATACTAATATGCTCCATACTTTAAATTTTCAGTAATTATTCTATTTAAGATCTACTTCTTGGGTCTCTGGTCAATTCTGACACAAAAATGGAGATTCCAGCATATTACTGATAAAGAGGGGTTTGTGTGGCAAAAATAAAATATAGATGTAAATCAAGAGTCACTCATAAGCTTATAATAAATAGGTTTAATTTTAAGCCATATTGCCCAGCCATAGTCTGAAAAATACTTGATAAATTAGTGATTACCATACAGTTACATGCCCTAGGCAAATAAGGCACCCCTTCTCTCCAATGGAAAATTCCGCCCTAGGCAGTCACCTATCCATCATCCCAGCCCAGGATTCAAGAGTAATGTCTCCTCTGGTTGATTCACTCTCCTCCTCATGTTCTTTATCCGCTTATATCAGCCATGAAGATTTCTCCTGGACCTGACTAAACTTTACAGACTTTGGTGTTGAGACATTTTGGACTCCTTGCTTTTTCAGCACCCATCCTACCTATTTCTCATACACTACATAAAGTTCCTACCTGCTACCTATTTAACAGTAACATGCTGCTTTCACCAATATTGTTCCTGCTGCTATCTTTGTACCTTTATAACTATAGTTACCCACCCAAAAATACCACAGAGTGTGCCATAGATGCTAAAAGTGCTCCCTACAGTGTCCCCTTTTGTGCCTTACATAGCAATAGTGCTCCCTGAATGTTCACAATACCCCCATATGCCTGCACAAAGTTATAGTTAGCGCTTTTTAAGTGTCTTATTCACTTGCCCTCTTAGTACCTCATACACATTAATTTAACAAACTTTAATTATAGTGCCCCTTAGACCTCAAACAATTAAGTTGTCCACTTAGTGCCACTTAGTGTTTCTATATACTAAATATGCCACAGAAAAAAATATATAACCACCTAACCCCACTCCTATGATGGTCCCAAAGTGCCTATGACTTATGAGCAGGGCCGTTCCTAGGGGCGGGCGAGGCGGGGGGCGCCCCCGGGGCCGAGCCCCACTCACCCGAAGGAGGGTCGCCCCTGACTCTGTTGGTGGTTTAAAAACCGCGGCAACCAGCAGCTCGGGGACAGGGAGGGGGGGGCTACGTTTTTCCCCTTTTGTCTCCCCCCCTTTTTCGCTTTTACCAGCCCCCTGCGATGTGGGTTCGTCGGTCGGAAAGGGCTGCCCCCCGAGGAGATCCCCGGGACTGCGTGCAGCTACAGGGGGGGATCTATGGGACAGGGGCATCCTGGCTTCAGGGGGCATCCTGGGTACAGGGGGCACATGGCTACCAGGGGCATCACTGGTACGGGGGGGCTCACGGGCTACAGGGGGCTACTGGCTACAGGGGCCTCTACTGGCCACAGGAGCATCATGGCTACGGGGGGCCTCTACTGGCTACGGGGGGCATCAGGGGCTAAGGGGGGGCATCACTGGCTCGGGGGGGGGCATCACGGGCTCCCCGGGGGCATACTGGCTACGGGGGGGGTCACGGCTACGGGGGGCATCACTGGCTAAGGGGGCATTAGGGCTCGGGGGATCTATGGCCACGGGGATCACGGCTACTGGGGGATTACTGGCAAAGGGACATCACTGGCTCAAGGGGCTTACTGGCGGGGGGGGGCATCCCCGGGGCTACAGGAGGCATTACTGGCTACAGAGGGGGCATCACTGTTTACGGGGGGACATCAATGGCTACAAGTGGTACTCCCGGAAGGGGGCTACTACTTGGTACAATATGAGGTGCTATAGAGGGGAGTTTGTATAGAGATAGGAATTGGTGAAAAAGTGCTGAAAATTTGGGATTGATGGAAAAAAAGAAGAAAAAAAAGGAAAAAACATTCAGAGGGTCTCCTGGGGCCCCTGTTTAAAAATTTTATGAATTTTTATATGTCTGAGGCCTGTGTACAGCGGGTTTTCCCATTTGATGGTCACTGTACCCCGGTAATTTTTGGGTTGGTATAATGGTTTGTATTCAGAAAAAGGGCTTTTTGTTTTATTAGTTACTAATGGTGGTATATGTGGTCTTGGGTTTTGGTGGTATTATTCGGTCATTTGGTGTTGGTGTATGTGGTTTGGGGGTTTGGGATTCGGTTGTGTACGGGCCGTTTTATTTGGTAACTGTAGGGATACTATTTTAGTGTTTTTTTCGTAGATTGTGGTTAAGCTTTTTGTATATTTTGGCTTTGGTTTATGGTGATGAAATGTGTCGCATAGTGGCGCAATATGTTACCATGAGGGGGGGGGGGGGAGAGGGGAGAGCGAATTTTTCAACCCCGCCCTGAGTGAAATTTAGCCTAGGAACTGCCCTGCTTATGAGTGTTAATGGTGGAGAAGTGAGCTGATGGCACCCAGTTAAAGAGTTATAGCATTCAACCATATCCACACTATGAATAAGGATTTGTCATCCGAAACAAGTCTGTGTTGACAATGTTTGACCATGTTTTCTATTGTATGATTTTAACAATTCGATAATAAAAGTAGACGTCTGAAGTGATTCTTAACTAGAGATTCTTTTTGTTTGACATGGCATTCAACCATATTCATAGAGAATGCAAAAACAGTTGAAAATGGTGCCAGGGGGAAGTTTTAACCATGTTAACACCTCTGATTTTACTTTAAGTTTGTTGTAGGTAAAATGAGTTTTGCCCTGTAATGATTAAAAAAAATAAACAAGTAAACTATTTAGCTATTTCTAATACAATTCAAATGAGTGATTAAAATTTACAAGTTATGCAATGTGGAAATAATCTTAAGTCTATGTTAATGAAATTTACATTTACAAAATATTGAAGTGATTATTCTTCATCTTTGTATGGTAAATAATAAAACTTTTTTACAGTACCTTTGATAAGAAAGAATAAAAGAAGGAAAAACTTATTTTGCATCAAACCATTAGGGCTTGTTCACACGACGTTCTGGATCCGTTTTACTGCATCCGAAAAGCGGATTCAGAAAACGCAACATCCGATACTTTATTTCAATCCGTTTTCTATGCTTTTAGTTGGTTTACGGCCTCTCTCTCCCCATCTCTCTCTTTCCAGGAGCCCCTCGCGGCAGCAAGCCAGCCCATCACAGCGCATAGCCCACCCACCTGCACACAGCCGAGGCCATTGCGGCAGCACAGCCGAGCCCATCTCATCTCCCGATCCCCGCAGCACCCCCCCTCCCATCCCTCTCCCTGCCCGTCGCCCCCTACCCCCGTGGGCCCCTGCAACGATGCTCCCCCCGATGCGCCTGCAGTCGCGCTCAACCCAATCCCCACCACCCCTGGTTTTCGCATCCGCTTTCAGGAAGCAAAGCACCACCGATACGTGCCCACAGTGTGGAGCGCTCCATTATCTCCTATGGGCTTTCACTTGTGTAGAACGCAAGAAGAATTGACATGTCAATTCTTAAAGCGGATCCGAAAAGCGCAGTGCAGGAGAGCCCTCAAAAGCGCATCGCCGATCTCCCGTGAGAACGGCGATGCACTTTTGCCATTGAACTCAATGTTAATCACACTGACAATTGTTAGATCCGTTTTGCGGATCCCTAAAACGGATCCGTAAAACAGATCACAAAAGCGTCGTGTGAACAAGCCCTTATACTTTTATTTTAGGAATATTTTTTTTATTTTCCGTTACACTTGGTAAACACTATATAAATCTTGTTCTTCAGTATCACAGTTGTTTGTCATGAATTTCCGAGAAATTTACACTGCACCTCCATTTCTTTTTTACAAGTATTAAAATTGTGGTTCCTATCTATGCTTTCCTGTGTTATTGTCTATTTTTAAACTTAAATGGTTTTCCAGTTTCAATCATGGTGATTTTTTAAGTTAGTTTATGTGGCTGTATAATTTAATATATTTAAACATTATAAAATATAACTAAAGAAAATTTCCATGTTTTCAGAATATAAAAATATATCTTACGGTCAACTTAACGTTTATTGCAAAATAATCTTTTTACTGTAACTAAGAGTCGGAAGTGTCCTTTCCTGTTCATAATTATTTCTACAGTGTGTTTACAGCAAATTTAGTCTTCTGGAAATTAGTTAAATTCAAATGAAATTTCATAATTATGTGTCACAATACTAAAATTACTATAGTGAGAACACTGCTGTTAGACAGACTGGAGAGAAGTGTAGCATACTGATCAGAATGTCAAAATTAATTTCTAGGTATAGGAAATGATTTGCCTTGTAGTTTAGGATATTAGCAAATACTTCTACCAATTACCATAATTTGACTCAATTTGCATGAACAATAATGTTACTGCCAGTAGTTTCTTTTAGTTGTCAGTGAACTGTTGAGACCCTGGATTTACAGAGAATGACTCTTATTATTAACAGACCAATAAAATCACTAAATTAAACATCTGTAATTAATTAATTCCTAACAAAATATAATTTAGACTTATATTAAATGTAGAGGAAGTTACATTTATTAGTGCAGTAGTACAAATACATTAAAGTTTTGTCACCAATTTGTCATTTTGGTCCACACAGCAGGGGAAATAAGTATTTGATACACTTGTGATTTTGCAAGTTTTCCCACCTACAAAGGTCTGTAATTTTTATCTTAGATGAACTTCAACTGTGAGAAACAGAATCACATTGTAAAATTTCTGAATAATTAATTTGCATTTTATTGCATGAAATACGTATTTGGTCTCCTACCACCCAACAAGAATTCTGGCTCTCACAGACCTGTTAGTTTTTCTCTAACCCTTTAAGCCGAATGCCTGAAAAGTAGTTAATGACCAGAATTTTTTTTAGTTTTTGCCTCCTTGCATTTCAACAGTTGTAACTTTTTTATTTTTTCAATGACACAGTTGTATGAGGCCTCGTTTTTTTCGAGACAAGTTGTACTTTATGGGGGATAGTTTAAGTTCAGTTATAAATAATTGCAGAATTTTTTTTATTTTTAAATTTATTTTTTTTACACCATTCACATCTCACACGTAATAACTTGTAGATTAATTCTACAGATTATTACGTTCGTGTCGATACCTAATATGTGTAGGTTTTTTTTGTGTGTGTAATATATGCACAATTATTTTTTATTAAATATTTATTTTTATTTTATTATTAAATTTTTATTCATTTTTTTACACTTTTTCTGTTTTTCTCACTTTTTTTTTTAAATCCCCAGAAGGGAGAACTGTTTTATATATTTTTTTTTTACACTTAGTAATGTATTAGCATATTCACATATGCTAATACATTATAATCTGTGTCAGTCTTACACAGGCAGTGATCAGGACCGCACATAGGCTGCCCTGGTCACTGGCTTGATACACAGACAGCCCTGGGGCTACTCTAGGTCCCCAGGGCTGACCATGCAGCCGTTCCCCGGGCTCTGTCGGGGGGAGCCGCAAACTCTGATGTCTGCAGCGATGACAAAAGACAGACGAACGACCTGCACCAGCCAACGTGAAAAGACGGAGGGCGGTCATTAAGGATTTAAGAAGTCCTCCTTCTCTGTACTCAATAGCTGTTTAAATTGCACTTGTTTTATCTTGTTACCTGTGTAAAATATACCTGTCAACACACTCAATCCAAACTCTCCACCATGGCCAAGACCAAAGAGCTGTCTAAGGACACCAAGAACAATATTGTAGACCTGCATAAAGCTGGGATGGGTTACAGGACAATAGGCAAGCAGCTTGGTGACAAGGCAACAACTATTGGGCAATTTTGAAAAGGGGAAGAAAAGTGACTGTAGTCTTTCTCGGTCGGGGGGCTCCATGTAAGATCTCGTCTCAGGGAAAAAGGATGATTCTGCGAAAGGGTCAGGAATCATCCAAACAATGGGAGGACTTGGTCAATGACCGAATAGAGTGGGATCACAGTCAAAAATTTACCTTTTGTAACACACTTCACGGTTTGGATTAAAATCCTGCGGGCCCACCCACAAAAAACCCACGCTCACTGCAGAACTGCCGGGCCCCCATTGAAGTTCTTAATGACCATTGGATGATTCAAGGAGGCAGGGGAGAAGGTCAGTGGTCAGATGTGCCCAAAAAAAAAGAATTTTTTGGGTATCAACTCCACTCGCGTTTGGGGGAAAAAAGAACAACCCAAAAAAAAACTTTCCCAAAACGTCAAGCATGGGAGGAAAACCTACCTTTGGGGGTGCTTTTCTGCTAAGGGGACAGGACAACTTCATTGTATTTAAGGGAGGATGGATGTGAGAAAAAGGATTCACCTTTGAAACGTCGCAGGTGCTCCGCACCGTTTGCAGGCAGCTTAGCTCCTCTACTCACCCGGTCTAATGATCAGAGACTGTTATGATGAACTTTTTTCTATACCTCAGCAGAGGATAAGTGTGCTACAAGGAAAGTGGATGGGAAAGTGTGCGGTAAGTCTGATAGATATATAATGTATTTACATTTTGATACAAAGTAAAGGTTTATACAGAGTAGTTTGTTGCCAACATTTATTTGAATGGGTTACATTGGAAGGCAAAATGGCTTTGTTTAACGGCAATAGTTGGAATCATTGCTTAAATAAGGGGTTAAAACATTTTGCCACAGGAGGATGGATGGCACCATGTATCGTGAGATTTTGTCCAACAACCTCCTTCCCTCAGTAAGAACATTGAAGATGGGTCGTGGCTGGGTCTTCAAGCAGGACAATAAACTGAAAATCACAGCAAGGGCAATTAAGGCTGCGTTCACAAGGCACAGGAAAAATACCGGCCTGTTTGCCGGCCGGTATTTGTCCTGTTTTGCGGGCGTCCCCACCGTCTCGGGGGGGGACGGCTTTTCTCCGCAATGAGCGGAGAACAGCCCTCCCCCCTCCCATTGAGCTGTTCCTATTCTGTCCGGAAACCGGACGGAAGAATAAACATGCTCAATGTTTTTTGAGCGGACCGCGGCCGGCAAAACCGCCGGGCGGAAAACCCCGTGCAGTGGGGACTGCTGCACGGGTTTTCTATAGAGCACAATTGTGCTCATTTTCGGCTATTTTTTCAGGTGGTCTGAAAAACTGCAAACCGGCTGAAAAACCGTCCGAAAACCCTTGCCGTGGGGACATGCCCTAAGGAGGGGCTCTGTAAGAAGAATTTAAGGGTCCTAGAGTGGCCTCTCCAGATCTGAAACTAGTCGAAAATCTTTGGAGGGCGCGGAAACTCAATGTAGCTCAATAACAGCCCTCTAACCTGAAAGATCTGCAAAAGAAATGTATGGAGGAGTGGGCCAAAATTCCTGCTGTAGTGTTTGCAAACTTGGTCAAGAACTACAGGAAATGTCTGACCTCTAATTGCAATTATTACTTATGTAGCTGTATAAATTCCTAAATCCAGTCTCATGGCAATTTTGGAAGCAGAGTGATTCTTGCCTTATGGATTCAAAGTCTCCATCGGTAGGGGAAACAAAGCTTATAAATTCCCTTTCCCCCCATCCCTTAATCCTCATCTTTCTCCACCCTTGGTAAAACTTGATGGAAATAAGTCTTTTTTCAACCGTACTCACTATGTAACTATGCAAACAAAGGTTTCTGTACCAAATATTAAGTTCTGTTTTTCTGTTGTTTTAAAAATACTTATTTAATGCAATAAAATGAAAACCAATTACTTAAAAATCATACAATGTGACTTTCAGTGTTTTTTTTTTTTAGATTCTGTCTCTCACGATTTAAGTGCACCTACAATAAAAATTACTGACGTCTCCATTAGTGATGAGCGATTAAGTCGACTATCGTCATCGGGTCGATCGTCGATATCGTCAATTATCAAGATGATTTCCGATAGTCGATAATAGATTATCGCCGATGATCATTAAAGTCTATGGGAGAAGAACAACACCTTCATTCTTACATCCAAACAGGGCTGGAGAAGCTGGAATTAACATCCAAAAACAGTAAACTGATTAGTGCTACATCTTTAGGCAACACACTTAGGTTTATAAGTCACAGAAAAAAAAGTCACAGACCATTTTTCTATCCCTGTCTTGTACCACAGCCTGACCCTTTAAACCTGCATGACCCACAAATTAAAAAGTGCCAGAAGGCAGTATGATTTGAACCATCATTTTACTTGAACTGGACATTGACTTTCCCTGTCCTGGAACGCAGCATGACCCTTAACCCCTTACCGCCGGAGCCAGTTTTGGCCTCTCTGACAGAGCCCCATTTTTTTTAAATTGTCATGTGTCACTTTAGTGAGAATAACTTTTTTACACTTTAACCTATCCATGTGATTCAGAGACTGTTTTCACGTGACACATTGTGCTTTAAGATAGTAAGAAATTTTGGTCCAAAAATGCTTGTTTATTTGTGAAAAATATCAAATTATTGTGAAAAAATGTGTAAAATTTACCAATTTCAAAATTCAAAAATTTCTGCATGTAAGACAGATGGTTTATTCCACTCAAAAAAGTTTATAACTAGCATCTACCATATGTCTGCTGTAGTTTGGCTCATTTTTTTAAATGCCTTTTTTTTTCTTTACGACATTAGGGGGCTTATAAATTTTAGTAGTAATTTTCAAAATTTTCAAGAAAATTTGCATATAACATTTTTAGGACCAGTCCAGTTCTAACGTGACTTTGATTGACCTGTATGTTAGATACCCCATAAAGACCAATCTAAGAAAATAGACCCCCTAAAG